>NCSK02000309.1:0-30736 GCA_002276475.2 Chlorociboria aeruginascens | reverse complement strand
GTCTTTTTAGAAAAATCCTAAAAAAGCTATTTATAATAAATAAATAAAATCGATTCGATCATCGATTTCATTTCATATATAAATATATTCCCATTCTAGAACGAAATAGCTGAACTAAAAATCAATAAATTAAAAATGAATCCATTGCCTCGGTGCCCTCGGTGGCCTCGGTGCCCTCGATTCTCGGTCTGACAGTTGGAATTAACGTCATGGAGAAGAGGCTGTAGGGCAATGATCCTTACGGATGTCAGTCATCGTATAACCTTCGGCCTGGAGGGCCTCCATCCCATTGAAGTCACCCTCGGTAAAGGCTTTGAAATATCGCCTGATGTATCTCAACAATCTCTTGTCCGGGTTGTCTTTGATGCGACTGTCATCGAAGGCCGGGCTAGACATGGTGTATATTAATATGACGGTGTATAATACTGCAAGATGCTTGCTAGTTTGATTTCTTGGATTTTATCAGATTTCGAACGGGTTGGAGGCGTTCTTATAAGTTCCATTCCCTAATTGTTTAGACAGTGTAATTGTGGCAGGTAAGACACCCAGTTTACCACGCATATCCCGCCTTTTGCATATAATTTTTGGGATCAACTACATCAGCTGGACACTCATATGTGGTTTATAATTGGACAATATTGGAATGGTTTGTTAGACGGTGTGAGCCCCACACCACATCATATATGTGCGCTATTGTTTAGTCTATAGCAAAGTATAATATAGACTGCTGATGCGGTAATAGGTACAGGCAATGAGCAACGGGTGACAAAAATGGCATGAGCCAACTACGGCCAGAGACCAAGAGCTAAGAATCACAGCAATAGCCGCTGTGCAGCGCTCAACTCCGAAGTTAGACAAGGTTAGACAGTATTATGGACTTGTAGTACCGTATAACTCGATTTCGTAAGGCTTGGCTCTGGAAATCAGGTATTAGACAAAAAAACGAAGAAGCCTGACAAATGACAAACATATCGGAATAACCAGGAAACTCAATAAGAATGCGCACAGCATACTTATGTGCAAATCAATATCACACGATGTACGCTATCTGTGACCTATTTGAAATTATCCTTAGTTATTGTTCCTCTAATGTTCTCCAATAGTGCGAGGGAATTTCGTCTGATTTGGTAAAGCTAAGGCGGAGGAAAGAGGGTTAATCTTTTCGATTAATAGCTTAGGAAAAAATTAGATTATGGCCTCGAACTAAGGTAATCACCCTGCAACAGCTCAAACGCAATAAACCAGACCCATATATCAGCTCGTGTAGCAGTGTTAGTGATTGTGTTTTGTCTGTTTACAATGTGAGTGCCTCTTACAATCTTCACTCGAGCAATCAAAGTCCTTCCTTTTCCTAGCACTAACTCTAAAGAGCTATGAGTGCAATCCATGTACAACGGGTTCTCGAAGGCGTGGTGAAGATATATAGAAGCCTTGCGAATATTGGATGAATGTATACCTCATCGTGGGACTTATGCCCGTTGTGGGTGTTGACGGGGACTCTCTTCTTCATTCTAGTTAGGACCGCCCCATTACATAAGACCCGTGGGTAATACAGGTCGCGGGTCCTTTTGCCTAGGACCCGATACATGGGGACCCCAGCGCGCAGCCTAACTCTAGTATCGTATTCCGCGGAGATAGGTAGATACATGTCAAAATCAAAGCTTGCTGCTATTTTCTGAATGGTCTACGGGGTCATGCTAGGGGGGTTGTTGATTATGAACTCTATATTACCTTTGGCTGCTATATGAAGTAAACTCTATATTCTGGTGATATTGAGCTTGCGCTCCCAATTTAAGGAGACCGAGGAGGCTGACGACCTCATTTTCCAACCCCGTAGTAGGGGTATAGGAGGCCCTTCAGATTCTTTAGACCTTTTGGACTGTAATATATTGAATCATTTTTAGCATATTTTGAACTCAATTCTTATCGTGTTCGTGGTAAGTTGGACAATTAGTATCTGCAGAGTACGAGACTGCTCTCAACTTCGGGAGAATCTGCCCGAGACATTATGATTAGCTGAGCCACATGTACTTGATTACACAACATATTGTGGGGGTCAACATACCTCCCTAGCAAAGCTAGATTCGAGCACGATAATTGGAAAACACATTATTTACATGTCATACGCGTCTTCCATTACCTCACCTAATATTATAGTTGCAGATCGTTGCCGCTGTAGCATAAACATTTCTCCCAGCTTGAAGACTAAAGCTTGAGACATTATCTATCAGGAATTTGACAATCTATACGTAATGCAAAGGTTCAGGTGGTATCCTCAGAGTAGGACTACTGTGAAACTTATCCCAACTATGGCTAATATGAAGCAGGCGGTCCTTCTGTGTCAAGTATAAATTCTTTAATTCCCTCATTCTTTCTCATAGCGCTCAACGCTACACTGCCTTAGCATATGCTCTATCCTCCTAGGATAGCAACCAAAATGAGGCTCAGTACTTTCTATGCCCTATCGATAGGCTCTATTGCCTTGGCTCAATGTATTTGACCTCGTGGTTCTTAAAAATACGTCACACTGACGACTTCTAGCTGACTATCCAGAACTCCCTATCGACTATCTTTTAACATCAAAACCTACTACTGTAAGTCAAAGATCTCTCTAATTGCACTACATAATTTATATCTGGGAACTAATATCTTAAAAATATATGTGCTTTCTTTGACATTTTATCAATTTCTCCATCTCTAGCACCTATCTACTTGCACTTCTGCACCTATCTACTTGCACTTCTGCACCTATGCTGCCCCATGCTTGGCAGATTCCATAAAAACACTGTTGCTATTTCTGACAAGGCTCTAGCCTCTACCTCAAGGTTCTCCTTGGGGCTGCAGGACCTCTAATGGCACAAATCCCTGTGAGTTTCCCGCATACTCAACTTAGCCACAAATAACTAATAAATCTTCAGATAGTAAGTTCCTGGGCTTCTACTCATAAAAATTAGTATCTGCTTAATTTGTTCTTTTACTCTAGCTGGTAAGTTGTCATAGCCACAAATACTCAGGTTATCATAGACTAATATCTCTCTTAGATCCGCCTTACACTGGGTTAGTCGAAATGAAACTCTATCCAAGCTTCGCTAACCCTTCAGTGTTATTCGATCATATGACTGGACGGTCGCAAGAGGCTTCAAAGCTCCAGATGGATACGAAAAGGAAGGCTTATTTATCAACGACCAATTCCCGGGACCTTTGATTGAAGCCAACTGGTAAGAAAACTAAGTCATATGTTTTTTGGAGTTTCACTGACGGGACTCCCAAAGGGGCGACACCATCCAAGTTACCCTTTACAATAATATCTCAGGTCCCGAAGATGGAACTGCTCTCCACGTAATCAACACTTGTCTTTGCTTTGGCTCTTTTGCTCCCGCGCTGCGTCTTATCTTCCAGATTTGCTCTCTACAAAAAGAAAATGCTGATTGATTGCAGTGGCATGGGATCTTGCAGAAGGCTTACCCGTTAGAAGACTTCAATCCAAACTTTCTGTATAGCACTAATGATGTCAAAGATGGATGGACGGTGTTCCTGGTGTTCAACAATGCCCTATCCCGTATGGAAAATCTTTTACATATACCTTTATCGCAGACCTTTACGGAACTGGGTGGTATCACTCCCACTACTCATCCCAGTACGCGGATGTATGTGAAACCAGACCCTTGTCTCCTATATCCCTATTCTACTCATACATGCAGACAAATTTACTGATTCCCTGGGCTTGTAGGGATTTTTTGGGCCAATGATTATCCATGGACCCCAAACTGTTAAATATGATATTGGTATGCACTCTCCCGTCCACTTTCCAGCCATCTCACTAATGCCTTCCTCAGATAAGGGACCCGTAATTCTTAGCGACTACTACCACTCCTCATCCCTACAGCTTGAGGAAGCCGCAGTTGGAACGGACATTACCAAAGTCGCTCCTTTTTCGAACAACAATTTGATCAACGGCCGCAACAATTTCGATTGCTCTACTAAAGACGCCAATGATACCACTCCCTGTGAATCTAATGCCGGAATTACCCACTTTAGATTCACACCCGGTAAGAAACATAGATTACGCCTAATAAATGCGGGTGGAGACGGACAGCAGAAGTTCTCGATCGATGGACACAACTTGACAATCATGGCCCAAGATTTTGTGCCAATTAGGCCATATGAAGTTCAAGGCACGTTCTCATCCTCTCCTTACATTCTATCATCCCAGAGATCTGCAAGTACTGATTTTGAAATCAGTTGTCACGGTGGGAATCGGTCAACGAGTGGACGTCATCGTTGAAGGCCTCGAATCCACAGGTGCATTCACCATGCGTTCAGTTCTCGCAGACTGCTCAGATGACTACCAACCCTTGGCCACGGCTATAGTTTATTATACTCGTGAAGCCCTTCTTCGGGGCTCAAACAGCACCGCTTGGCCCGCACTTGCCGACTCCCTCGCCGACTGCGGCAATGTAAGTTTCCCAACCCCCACAATAGGCCCATAAACACTAATCTTTTCCTCGCAGGATGACATCTCCCTTAGTGTCCCCTGGTTCCCTATCACTCCCACTGAACCAACCATCACCCAAGAAATAGAGATCAACGTTACAAGAAACGAGACCGGACACTATTTGTGGACCGTGGACAACTCCTCCTTCCGCGCTGTAAGTTGAATCTTGCCCTTTAATTTGTAGATTATCATGCTGAGCATCCCTTCAGGACTACAACGATCCCGTCCTGCTCCTTTCTAACCAAGGAAACGACTCCTACCCTGAAGACCCTGAATGGAATGTCTACAACTTCGGCAGCAACACTTCCATCCGCATTGTACTCAGGAACCCCGGCTTTGCAGTCCACCCCATGCATTTGCATGGGCACAATTTCTACATCCTCGCTGCCGGCCCCGGCGAGTGGGACGGCACCACCATCGTCAACCCAGAGAACCCCCTGCGCCGCGACACCGTCCTCATCCCAGCATACAGCTATGCCGTCATTCAATTCGAAGCTGATAACCCGGGCACCTGGCCATTCCACTGCCACATAGCAGCGCATGTTGCCGGCGGTCTCTATTTTACGGTCCTCGAGCGGCCTAATGATATTGTCAAGCTAAACATTCCGGATATCATGGCTCAAACATGCGATGACTATGTGGCGTGGCAGCAAACTGTGGTTGTGGATCAAATCGATTCCGGCGTGTGAGCTGGGCTCCTATTTGGCCCTTACCTGCCTCCTACTGGCTTTAGACAAGTACATATAGTTGATTAGCTATTACTGATTAAAAGTGTAACTTTTAATCTAAACCATTTTCCATTTTAGTATTTTGCAGTTTTAGGTTTCTAGAATTTTCTGTGAAATATTTTCCGGTCAAGGATTCAATTGTCCCCCATGGTTAGTTAGGTATTGAAATTGCATCCCAAATTATTGAAATAGGACCCAATTACCCTGTCGTTAGGTTATTATGGTATTGGATATAATTTAAGCATAAAAACAATACAATTACAATGATAAATTGCATCCAAATACTACTGTGGGAATATATGTGAGTCATGGGTTGACTTCGGTCAATGGGAGTATTATGGGTCCCATATCGAGGCATGGGTAGGAATAGCCTCACCCATTGCCTCTTTGGGCCCCATGGGTGAATATGGAAGGTTCATAAGGGCTAGCTGGTGAATCAATAGCATTCACCAGGAGGCACCCCTTAGGGTACATAAAGGGGTCCCCCTCCCACTTCTCTTCTAGCCCTAGACTTCAATAATATTACGTTTATACACTATTGGATTCTCATCTACTTTCGATTGCAGTCACCTTGAGGTCATACCAACAACTACATATACAAAAACTAAGAAAAACGCATCAATTTTCATACATACCTAAGGCTCGAACTTTGCAAAAATTGAGGGCATTCCCAACTAAAAGAGCACCTAATCCAACAAACTATCAAAGCAATACCAGCTTCCTATACCTAGCTTCATACTCAACTAATGATCGGCCATGACGAGTCAGGTGTCCTTCCTTCAACCATAATTACGATCTAATTACAATTAATTGGGATTGGGAACATCGATATATGATATGCTTGAAATATAAAGGAGCCATTTAATTCTAATTTTGTAATCTATGGGGCAATTTAGTACCTAAATCATAAAAACTCTAAAAGCAAATTTGAATTTTTTCAGATACTAATTATTTTCAATATATTACTTTGAAAAATTCAGTTATACGATCTCGCGATGTAACTACCCGCTCTTGAGAGTCAATCATAGTTACGCTAATTTCATACGTTGCTAACATTTTATAAGACAATCAAGACTGAAACCCCTTTTTAATCTCATATCTGGCAATGAGATAACCCTTACAACACTCGGCATACGCCTTTCTATCGGACTCTAGTTCTTTCCAGCAAAGCTCCAAACCTTCCAATTCCCGCTGGGCTATCTTCTGCAGAGTACTCTGGTCTTGAGCAGACAGCAGAGGTAACTCGGCCCTCGCTATTATAAAATGCATCATGGCAAACGCAGTTGCCATCCCAACGAGCAGCCCTTTATACTCCATCGGCCGTATCGAGATGTGTAGCATTTGGACCGCAAACTCTGAAGGCCAAGCCTGGAGAACGTGCTTCAGTGAAGGCAGTGCAGCGAGAGAGACACTATGTTGCGCCATCAGGTTCATGCCAATCCCTACGAGGCCAAGGCTATTGGGCCGTCGGACTTCACCCATTCCTGCAACACATTCCTGCTCAATGTCAAACCCTCCTTGAGCACGTAGGATCTTGACAATCGTGCACGCGAGTTTGTTTTTGGTTCTAAAAGGAACCGACACAAACGCTTGGAGGAGGCAAGGATGTGAAAGCCAGAGTGGGAGGAAAATCTCGACAACTGGGTGGTTGCCAATTTCCAAAGGTGGAAGGCTTTCAAACGAGAATAAGCTCGTCGCTGGGTTTGGAGAGGTAGAGGTCTCCGAAAAGCTGGCACTAGGTGAGGGTTGAAATACGGGGTACTCGGAAAGGATGTCGTTATCCTCGTCGATATTCTGCCTGGTGTCAGGGCCCTCCAGTGCCAGGGATATATTAGGCAGGTTATCAATCCATCCTCTCAAGATATCATATTCATCTTGGGTGAAAGAGCCAAACATTCTTCCATTCCATTGTAATTCTTGAATAAAGCGGCTTTTACTACTATCTCCCCTGCGGATCCAGTACTTGCTGCAGCTCAGTGCATTGAGCAGCCCTATCTGCCATTTCTTTGACTCGAGTGCGACTGGGTCAAGCCAGTCGGCTATGCTCCGAGATCCGATTTTGACTCTGCTACTGCAGTGAATTCCATGCACGACCTGTGCCTTAGCTTTGAAGATTCTCATCACCTCCATTTCAGTCGGGCTCAGAATGACATTGGAGCTATCCATCTGTTTTCTCCTAGATGGGCAGACTACCGCTCCTGGCAAGCCTAACGAAAGCAAATAACCTGCCTGGAGCCTTTTCCATGCCTTTTGTGCAGACTCTTCTCCCTCACTTCTATTTATATAGTCCATGTACTCACAAACTACTTCTATCGCAATTGCACTATGGCCACAATCGGCATTGTCGATCGATATATGGAGGATGAAGTAGTACGGATCTATTCCGACTTCCCTCAATTCTTTTCCTGCCTTCAGTGTGTCCATGGATATGGCTTCGAAATGAAGGTTGAATCCGAGGATTTCGGGTAGAAATTCGCGTGGGAAGAGAGAGATGAGTAATTGAGCCATTGCTGATTTCCATACAGAAATCTCGTCGAGCCGATGCCGTGGATGACCGAAGTCGACCATTTCAGCAGTTGGTAAGCCCGGCGCGACTGTTTCGAGTAGCTTGTGGTACAAATGAACATGGTTTTTCCCCAAATCTCCATCCCCCAACTCCTCGGATAGGATCTGCCATGCCCCTTTCATTATTTTCCGGAGGGCGAATGGAGCGGTTACCTTTCCAATGTGACCCAGCCATGCCCCGTCAACATACTTGACAGGCGCAATTTGTTTCAACCACCAAATTGCCTCTTCTCTATCCCCAAATAGCTCTCGAGGTCCTCCCTTTTTCCTTCGAAGGTTATATTGCTCCCATTTCTTTCCAATATTGTTATCACGCTTGCGCTGAAACTCTTCCAAGCCTGGACGCGAAAATGACTGGACTGACAAAATGTTTTCATGTTCAGGTAGTGCCTGAGCTGCTTCACTTGTCTCCTTCAGCAAGGAGAGCAAAAGTCTCTTGGCCTGGGGAAGCACCTCGGGGAACTTTTCGAGACTATGTAATTGATAGTACAGCTGCTTGAGCGCTTTGAGCTCCTCCATATCGACTTCATTGTTACCTTTGTTATGGACTTCCCACTTTCCAGACGTCTTCTCGGCATATTCTCTAATTGAATCGCTGGTGGAAACGCAAGTGTCAGAACTCGAAGCCCAAATTGTTCGCAACCGGATGTTCGATCGATATTGGCCCAAGAATATGACTATAACCACAGTGACGATACTGGCAAATGTAGGAATCCATTCTAATAAGGGAGACATCATAATGGAGTTGAGAGGTTGGGTACGCAAGGTCAGTGGAAGAGAATGGCCAACTGTCCAGCGGCAAGACTATTTCAAAACTCGAAAGTAGCACAGCACCAAATTACTTTCTTAGTACAATGGTTTTTATGGGCCTCAGCCATTAGTGGAGCTATCCAATATCCTTTTGTGGATTTTTCCACGGTTCGGTGGTTTCCTCCACACTTCGATGTCCCAGCAATGAACACTTCGTACACCTCACCGTCGCATCATGTCCCACTTTGCACCACTGTCACAACTAATCTCCCTATTAATTAAATTTCCCAATTTCAACATCGTGCATAATTGCTATTTTAGGCTGCCGTGGCGTATTGTTACTCTAATAGTAAGTGTATTTGCGATATGGTGTGCTGCGACATTGAGGTTGCGACGCTCAGATATCAAAATGTCACAGGCTCAGGAATGTGACAGGCTCAGGGAAAGCATTTTGATTACTTAAGTTTTATTAGATCAAACCTTTGTAATAAGCAATATATGATGTATATCTTTTCTACTTCATCTCGGACGCAGATCAACCCAAAAATATACTACACCCAAAACCACATTAAAACACGCATCAGGATTACTTGGCTGCGCTCCATGTCTCTATCAATGAAGTCTCGGGCCTCAAGAAGTAACTCAGGTAATATCGATTCTTCACGCCATCGAATAGTTGTGTCACTCTGTGCTTGGGAGAGTGAAACTCGCCTCCTGACAATCTCTGCAGCGAATTCGCAATATTGATCAGGGCACACCCTTCTAGCGGCGGCGTGAAAGCCCATCTGTTGGCATCCGGGAGAAAGGCATGTATGCCCCAATCCTCGTAGAATAGAAGGGTAAGCGTTCCACTGTCGGTATGCAAGTTATCGCCTACGTCAGACAACTTAGCCAAGGACGGTTGAGAGACCAGCTTCAGGCCAGTGTCACTGGGTTGGTCGGCACGGTGATGGACCGCGAAGTCCCCGGAAAGACTGTTAAGCATAGTTAAGCAAGCCTTGTCACAGCCAGCGCTGAACTCGGTGATCTTCTTCCACTCATCCTGGAATAGCTGCGGGAGGTGCGAAATGGCAGCGCCCCTCAATGCCACTTCATCCCGCGATATCTGATCCATCATATTAGCAGTGACAAATAAAGTGTGGTAGATCAATTGAGAGGTCCTACCTCAAACGACTCAGCACCACGGCCCTTTTTCCATCCCAGGTCCTGTGAGGCTTTGAGGTCAAGCCTGATGTCCTTAACCTTGGCCTCCTCGGGCTGGGTGAAGTACTTCTTGGCTACTGCATAGACGCTAGGGAGATGTGCAAGCACGCATTTGCCCTCGGCATCTTCGCGCAGGTCAAGGTAGAAAAAGCCCGTGTTAGTGGCTGCTTTCTTTAGGAGAGCCAATTCAGCTGGGTCTTTTGCATGGAGTTTTGCGAGTGAGATGATTGAGAGTTGGGCAACGGGAATGCCGCGGTCCGCCATTGACTTGATAGAATTTGGGAGGGAAGTTGCCATGCTAAGATAGCTAGGTCGTGCTGGCTCTAGGTGTTTCCTTGTACTGTATCTGAATGTTGAGAAAGATTTATTTTATTTTGTGTTCTTGTTCTTGTTTTTGTCTTTATTTTTATATATACTTTTTTTTCAGTGGTGGTTTCACAAACGCCACAAATGCCACAAAGGTAAATAACCCTTGACGACACCCGACATTAGGAATTCACGACCATCCGGCTTGGGCTATTATGATCCGGGGCGCCATCTCGGCGTTCGGGCGTGACATGTGGGTCAGAATTTGACTCCAATGGTGGTGAGCTGAACCATACGGAATGTTGAAAGACGATGCAGACACAAATGAGGTATAAGGCAGCGAGAGACAGGAGCACTAACTTTCCCTACCGCAATTCGGCGAACCTTAGGGAGATCTACAGACTTGCGGCTATTTCTTACGCAATATCTTACGCCGAGTCTTACAAGTCAATTAATAAATGCAAGACAATATGGACCCCGAGAATGTGCTCCTGGCTAGGGGTCACTGGACCCCTCTTTCCCACTGTAGCTTAGCTTTAGGTAATAATTTTGGTAATAATTTTGGTGTGGTGCTTAGTACCAGATTACTTTATTTTAACAGGAATAATGGCTGCTTGCAGGTGCATCATGCCTATATCATAATAGCACCCGCCTTACACTCCCTTGTCCGGTTTCCTACCTTTGACTTGCATCGGAAACAATGACAACGAATGAGACAAGCCAGTTACTGGCGGAGCCTTCAGCAGACCTAGCAGGTTGCCTGGAAGAGTGGAACGGAAACGCAACTGGAACGGCAGATAACGGCCAAAAATTTGCACTATGGCAGGTAGGAGCACTTTGCGGTAAGCCGTGGCTCCTAATAGACTCTTCGACATCGTGATAGCCGCTGTGGTCTAATAGACTGTCCAGGTATCCTGCTAGCATACGCAGATACTTCTCTGGTATGGGCGACTCACGAGACGGTAGCATCACATTTTGATAATCTGGAGAACTCGTCATGGATGATGACAAGTTTTACAATTGGGTATTGTGTGACTTTACCATTAGTATGTATCTTTTAATTGTTTTCGAAGCACTTAGTATTCCTGGAGCTTGGCTACTACTTGCTACGACTTAGTACTAGATTTGCTGACATTTCTTGACAGTACGGACGATTGAGTGATAATTATGGCCGCCTTCGTCCTCTCATCGCAGCTTACTGCACATTTTGCATTGGATGTACGCTCTGGTAAGTAAGAGCTCTGTATCTTCAAGTATGGTAATTTGTCGACATACGAAATCAATAGGGGATGCATCACGAGTCTGAATATTGGCTTATGTGAGGATAGTGGAGTCGGTCAAGCCTACTGGCAAGTAATTCTCGGGAGAATCATCACCGGCTGCGGGGCCTCGGGGATAATCTCTCTAGCCTCTATTATTATCACAGGTAAAGTGGTATTCCTCTTTATCTTTCTCTCTAACAAAGTTTCACTGGAATCTAATTAGCCTTTGTGGATAGATATTGCCGAACAATCAAACGTAGCGGTCCTCAGAAGCTATGTTAACGTAGCCTCAACAGTTGGACTTTCACTTGGTGGTCCTCTTGGAGGATTTCTAGGCGGGACAATTGGTTGGAGATGGTAAACACTCATTCACAATTTTTTCTTCGTTGAAATGAGTATAAGTTAATGTTTGCAGGTCATTTCTAGGTCAAGTGCCAATTGCAGCTGGTTGTTTTATACTTCTTGTAAGGGGTCTCCGAACGCTTTTGCCAAAATGTGAAGAGGATGACGAGCAGCAGCCGCTCAGACCAGATGGCTTGGCTTTTGATTTCCCAGGAGCCATTACCCTCGCCATAGGTATATCCTCACTTCTTACCGTCATCGATCTACAGAATCGGCTTTCTTGGGAACACCCTCTCATTTTAGGCATAACAATCATCGGAGGTGTCTCTATACTAGTCTTCCTTGCTTTGGAGAGCTATCCAGGAAACCGGGAACTTTTGATACCTTTACGGCTTTTGAAGACAGAGATTGGTGCCTTCTGTGCTGGACAGGTGAGTCGTATTCTTTTAGCCATATCTAATGTAATATATTTCTCGAGACGCAACTTCAGAGATTGTTTATTTTATAGCTCCTGATCGTGTTAGAATATGCATATTAACTTCTGGCTTCGTACCAGCTCCTTATAGTTGGTAGTTGTCACGGAGTAAGTAAAACAATCTCTTTATACATTTTCTTGCCTAATAATGTATTTCATAGTTTGTTTCTCAGATAGCACCCTACTTTGCAAACACACAAGGAGCTTCAGACGCGGAAGCAGGAGGGCAGACAGTTCCATCGAGTATTGGTAATGCAATCGGCAATCTCATCGCGGGCCAAATAATCAAAAAGTAAGCATATCCATCCCCCCGTTGACCCATTAATGCTAATTGGAATCTTCCCCTAGATTTAGAAGTTATAAAAGACTTTCAATCGTCTCCCTTTTCCTCTGTATCGCCACTTCGATTTTGATCCTATTCCAATGGTCTCATCCTATCAGTACGTAATCTAGTCCTAACTCTAATCTTATTAATATTCTACCCTTTACTCCCTTACTCCAGCCTATTATCTATCCAAATCTTTTGCTGCATTTCAAATACAGTATCAAATAGGAACTAGCTAATACTTCAACTACATTGTAGACACCTGGGAAGCCCTCACTACCTTGCCATTCGGTCTGTTTGCCGGCATAGTCTTGTCAACACAGTTCATCGGCCTCTACATCTGTGCTCCGAAGCAAGACATGGCAACAGCTATTAGTATGTACTACATGAGCCAACAAATCGGCATCGCTATAGGTATCAGCCTTAGTTCGAGTCTTCTGAAGCAGCAGTTCCAAGCCATGCTACAGAAAACGTTGGTCGATGTTCCGGGGTATAAAGCCGTGAGTCTTATGCATCATACTTCTCCACCAAATAAAATACCTAACTTTTCTCGGGCATAGATTATCAAGAGTATCTTAACAGATTCTTCCCTCGTCGCTCTACTTCCCGAGGAAGTCAAATCCCTAGTATGGCGGAGTTACCTGAACAGCTTTTGGGTCGTGCCAGGTATGCTATTTAATTTCGTGCCCTAGCTCCGCGATCCTAGCACCGAGATGACTGATGTTTACTTAGCGTTTGCTACTGCAACCCAAGTGCTTGCTCTGCTGCCTATGGTTTCTACGACGGAGAAGCATTTAGATTGATGGAATAGTGTCAAATAAATAATGGAATTAGAATGGGTAGAAATGGAGTTTACTGAAGAAGAAAACTGGGGCCCAGGGCGGTGTTTGTCTGGATGCCTATATATGAGAGAATCAGGGGCTATTCTAGAACCAAAATGAAACTTTTCACGTGCTGATTATTATGTGACAATATATAATAACACCTAATACGCAGTAAGGTACGTCTCGACGACAGTAGATAACTCTGTATTCAGTATGTATAATGGCTTCTGACGGAGAAAGCAGATCTAAGAGCAATGAGCTATATATGTGGGCTCGCGCATGTGAGCCAATAGTAGTGTGGAACTTGTTTGCATGGAGAAATAGAGAACGTAGGGTCCGGAGAGTGGGTACGAGCAAGACTAAAATTTTAATTGGGAGAGCTCTCATTCATAATCGTACCAGTTCTTGTAAATTGACAGATTGTATTTCTAAGAAGGCCCACGCGATCTAGCGCTGTAAAATGATGGGCTTTCATAGCTAGATACTATAGACCACAGTTACAACTATCGATGATCTGTCCAATATGTCTTTGTAGAGAGCTAACTGAACGGTAGCTCATACCTTTCTACCATCAGCGAGCCGCTCCGCTCTTTCCTGGCGGCCTTCACTCTTCGGGTCATAGAATGCTGCTTCATGTTAAGTACTTGCTTTCTGAGACCGATTGAAACTTACGTTTCTCCCCAAAGACCGTAGTCCTGACGCCTCTCCTCGCGCCTGAGGCATAGTTCCCTGGAATAACTCGATGAAGAGTGGCTCTCTACACGACCTGTCAGTTGTGCTTCATAAACGTATGCATTGTGCAACATTTCATACATTATCCCACATAGCGATGCTCCCGACCGCCCACCTCCACCGCACGTAGTGGTCATCGGAACTATGAATATGCAAGTTCAGAAATTGCAGCAGCGCGTCGGATTCGGCTTTTTTGAGCTCTGCGAAGCCAGTGCAGTATGCTAGGTTTACGTTGAGGGCTTTGAGCCCTGTCACGGGGTGTGTGCGCACTGCGGGATGGTGTGTGTCAATTGGGGGACGGTTGGGCTTGTCGTTGAAGTAGTCCTGGGGGAATGGGAGTTAGTTGTTTGTTTGTTTTTGGTTTGGATTTGCCTTGATCGTATATGTCGTAGGCGGTTTTAAGTTATCAACAGCGACCGCTGTATGCATGCTTATCGACACAATTCAAGATGAGAAAAAATAAAAGCAAAGAAGAAAAAATATATGCTCACAATTGTGGTCTCGTATTGCAGGCGCGAGGTGTGAATAGCATGCAGCCCCTCTAATAGCTTTTGCATATGCGGACTGAGTTCATCATATAGACCGTACGCAGACAACCAGGATGTATCACCGCCAACTTCGGGATGTTCTTCCATGCGGAGGAGGGAGTAGCTGGGTGCTGCTTTCGGTCAGAGAAGAAATCCAAAGCAAGTTGGAGGGAGACTTACGGTTGATCTCAAAACTTGTATCTGCGTGGAATTCCGTCATTGGCCATGGAGTATATTTCAACTCGGTTCGCCAGTCCGCGTTGTTGCCTCGGACTATGAAATGTTTCGTGTCCTGGAATAGGTTAGAAGAGATTCTCTTCTGTCTCTAGGCTTTTCTTAATAGACTTGGGAAAGTACTTTTTGTGTGGTGTGTTTGTCTAAGATCCCAAAATGCTCGAAGATCTCGACCTGCCTCTCAGTTGTCAAGTCTTGGTCTCTAAAGAAGACAACACCGCGCTCATTGACAAGAGCAGCGAGCTCATCCAGTTGCTGATTACCCAATTGACTTAATTGGACATTTTTCAACTCCGTGCCTTCATGTGCCAATCAGTATAGCGTACATCAACTGTTCTGGATTTCGGGATTGGGGTACCAATGCTTTCTGTCAAGTCGACTGGTTTGGCAACCGCAAACAATGCTTTTTTTTCCGGATCAGCATATAATCCGCGATCTCTTGATGGTGTGAACACCTTGTGAGGCGCGTCCGGAGGGATATGAGCCTTGATCTTGGGATTGTACTGGGGATGAACTATTGTTGGGTAACCCGAGTCTGGGGAAATGTGCTTGTAGGCTTCGAGGGATTCAATTGGGGCGGGACGGATTTTCGCCATCTTGCTGTTTGTAAATCTTGAGAATTGAGTCGTATATTGGAATTCCTGATAGATATTTTTTGTCGCTGAGTGAGATATACTACCTAACTACGAGGGAGATTCTGTAAGCTCTGCATCGTTTATTGGCTTGGTCACTTATCCTTGTTGGCTGGATTAAAGAGGCAA
Organism: Chlorociboria aeruginascens; assembly: GCA_002276475.2. Classification (NCBI taxonomy): domain Eukaryota; kingdom Fungi; phylum Ascomycota; class Leotiomycetes; order Helotiales; family Chlorociboriaceae; genus Chlorociboria; species Chlorociboria aeruginascens. The sequence continues at coordinate 15,207 of NCSK02000309.1, read as the reverse complement.
TTACACAAGGAAATGGGGGAACACTACGAGTCTCCCGTGCAACTTGTTATGTACGAAAGCGAACTTTGTCAAGCCATCAATCTATGTTTCAAGCCACCTAATATATTGAACCACGTCCCCGAAAAGCCGAGAAAAGTAGTTAATTAATCTGAGTCGCCAAGCATAGGTGAAACCATGTGTCGTCTGTACGACAGGAACATCATTCCGAAAGGCAGGGACAGGTCCACAAGCGGCAAGCCCTCGAAAATGCGGTGTAAGTAGCATCCATACAGGGTGCATGCTGTTGTCCTCGGGAGATGAAAAGAAAAGCGTATATGCTGTGGTATCCCCATCCAGAGTACAACTGACACAAAATGCTTCCCTCTTGAAGTATTTCAATGCGAGCAGATGTGCATTTTGCAGATCTAAGTCAGGATCACACTGCATAACGGCCATTGGTACTATGTTTCAGACCTCCAACTCAGAGCAGAGATATTTGCCTTTATCTTCTTACTTGGTGTATCTGTAAAGTATTTGACGACTAGCACCTCTAATTTTTGCCCTCTTCTCATATCGTTCATTGCGTCAAAATGCAGCTCTCTTTTCCCCCAGTATCTCCTTTCCTGGAGCTGATTCATTGGCACGAGCGAAGTCCTAATAAGATTATACTTCGAGATCATTCTTCAGCCGTGGCGGTCACGGCTGGACAATTGTTGTATAGCGTTTCTTTGCTGAGGGATAAATTGCAAACGACTCTGCGGCAAAATGGCATGTATGACGGCAGAAATGCTAGTGAGGATAGGTTCATCTTTCTACTTGCGCCTCCAGGATGGGAATACGTAGTGTCGATGCTCACAATCTTCTCCCTTGGCGCAGGCATGTCGGCCCAGTGTAAGCAGTTACTTCGGGCGGGACAAAATAGTTATGCTTATTCCAAATGTAGCGATTGTGATCAGACCAGAGGAGATGAAACGCTTCTTCAATCTCTCAAATCCACTGGCTTTACTCTATGCGCCAGCCTTCACCGAGAAGATCGAAGCTATCAAAGCCTTGTGTGCTGAAACCGACAGTGGGGTCAACCCAAAACTTCCCTTCGTGGAAATCCAAACTGCATATCCCGATTGCTTGACGCCTCATACTTATAAAACAGAACCAAGTACCGGGCAACACTCTACTCAGACAGGTTCGCTGTTCTTTACTTCAGGCACTTCAGGAAATCAGAAAGGTGTTGTTCACTCCTATCAAGCTCTTCTTGCATCCGCACGAGAGCGGATAGAGACTTGGAAGTTGACAGAGAATGACGTGGTGCTAAACCAAAAGCCGGCTAATTGGATGGGAGGCATCTTTGGCATTATTCCGAGCTTGATGTCTGGAGCTTGCTTGTAAGTCTTAGCTAGGATCTTCTCGAGATTTTACTCGAGATAACATGTCAAGAGTCAACTGCTGACTCCAATGTCTTGTTGCATAGAGAAACCTGTGGCGGTGTTTTCAATCCGAAGTGGTTCTGGGAACGCATTAGTCAAGGGGGTGTCAATATCTTTGACATTGCACCCACGGGCTATGACAGGCTCGCACAGTACTTCGATGAGCATATTGCTGTACTCTCTTCTGCTCAGAAGGAGACATATATTCAAGGAATGATAGAGGCTAGAGTTGCGGGTGTCACAGGATCGCTGCTTCCACCACATACGCAAAAAAGATGGACTGATCTCCGGCGTGGAAAGCCATTGCTAAACTTGTATGGATCGACAGAGGTAATGCTGATATGCAATATGAGATGGGAAAATCCTGATTATCCTGATATGGTAATTTCCTAGCATCCACTTAGTCTTCATCGGGATACTGAATGTGTGTTAGTGCTCAATCGGACCAGCGGTGCCGGGAGTTGAGGTGAAGCTTGTTGAGGGGGAAATGCGACTCAAGGCTCCTTCGATGTTTTCACGGTATAAATCATGACTTTTGCCGCCATCAGCAAGACTCTAACATAGAAAACAGATACATTTCTGACGATCCAACGCAAACCGAGAAGGCTTTCGATTCCGAGGGTTTTTTTAAGACCGGAGATTGTGCCGAAAAGATTGGAGACTGCTACAAACTCCACGGTCGAGCAAATATTGATGGTCTTAAAATCCTCTCCCATAATTGTAAACAATATGATTTCTGACGCCACCTACAGTACTGCACTTCTGGGGCTTTACTTTGCATACAGGCGAGATTGAAAGCGCGCTCTTTACTCTTCCCTACATTGAAAACGCCATCGTCCTCCCCCTCGAAGACGAAGAATATCAAGAGCGCGCTGCGGCCATCCTCCGAATCAAGCCGGCATTTCAATCAAAGCAACCAGACTTGGACAAACTGCGCAAAGACTTGACGGAAAAGACGGGTCTGTTCCTGTTTAAACAGCCGACGGTGGTCTACTGGCTGAGAGAGGGAGAAGAGATCTCGTTGACGGCAAGCGGGAAGATTTCAAAAAGAGATGCGAGGAAGAAGTTCTTTGGTGAGGGGTGGCGGCGTAATGAGAAAGTGGAGGTTCTGGATTTGAAGGGTATGGAATATTGGCGCATGGGTGGCCAATGCTAGGTGGAAGTGAAAAGGGGGTATAGGTTTAGCAGAGAAATAGAAGGTGATTCTATCTAAGAAAGCATAAAATATAGGTCTTGATGCTCTGATCAATAAAAGGGACGAGAAAATAGAAGAATCCAATCAGGGTATTCTGTTGCAAGCTCTATATTCAGGCTGTTTGAAACGAATGAGTTTTATAAAATTTAAAATCTTTCTTTCCCCCCACTGCCCCAGATCTCCATTCATATTTCTAAGGCTGTCAGTCACCAGAATGGCCGTCTTAGAATATCCCGGAGACTGTATTGGAAACTTCCTATGGCACAGACGGTACCGGTACACAAAACAGTCACTCATGCACCATGCTGCTGTATCTAAGTTACTTTTCACCCAAGTACTACACCGGAAAACTCACCGTAGATTGACACAGCAGCTCCGGCTATACTGTTGAAAATAATCTGCAGATCAGTAGGAAGCAGAAAATGATCAGCAATTGGTCATGGTGAAGCATTTGCATGCTCGCGCTCCTCCGGAGTGCTCGAAATGGCCGCTTCGGGTGGCGCAATGATGGTACAGCATCACCAGCTCGAAGGATCACAATGATTCCATAGCTCGATCCAATGGACGTCTCCATCAAGGTGATCTGATCCCCGGGGACCAGATACGTGGCACGGTCAAGTCCCCGTTCGGCCATTCCCACCAGTCAGAGATAGAGTAGAAGACAGAGAGCAGATTAGAAACAGCAACAAGAAGGCAGTTTGATAAAGCTTAGGAGCAAAATAGCATTTCTTATTTCTCTGCAGGTCTTATTCTTGAAAATGCTATAGCTCACGATTCAACTCTCAGCCTGAGATCAACGCATCGCAGCAGTTTCAAATCTCCCCATCAGTTTTTTCAAATGATTTTTGCTTCACCATTTCCCTGTATTCCTCATCTATCACAACTAACCCTTCAACTCCACCTTCCTCCACGGCTTTTGTGTCCACGATAAAGGTTGCCACAAACGTCGCTTCTTCAGTAGCACTCGCATTGTCGCTGATCCAATGCCTGCATCCCGGATTTTCGTGAAAGGTTTCCCCTGGTCCGTAGATTTGCATCTGGTCATTGTTCATCTTGTTGAGGACATAGCCCGAGACGAGGTTGACGATTACGAACGCACCGGGATGGGTATGAGGTGGTGTGGCGCTGTTTGGTGGGAAGGTGACATGAAGGGCCACGATGGTTTTTCCTGGACAGTTGGGAATGGGGTGTTGATAGAGCGGTCGAATGTTTGGGAACGGACGACTGGATGGAGTGTCAGATGGGAAGAATTAGGAGAATTGGAAGGGAATCTACGAACGTAGGATCGTAAGTGGGCTCCACTGCTGGGACTTGGGGTCTTGAAGAAGACATGACTGAAGTTGAAGAAGCTGATGTCTGTCGTGTTGCTTAAAAATCGAATTGTTTATAGTGGGAGATGAGGAGTTTAAATAGCCGATTCTGGTCGGGGCCGTAGAATATATGATATCATATCTTTCCAGACAGCCCTTGGTAGGAGCTCAACACATTTCCAATCCCTGGTATGCACCAATATATACTCGGGCGTTAATGTCGTTCGTGGGATATTAAACCAGCGGCCTAGACAGCCAGTTTTATTCACCCTGCTGGCGTTGATAAAGTGCGCCAAGAAAATTAATCAAAATAAGTAATTATTTTTATTGTTTTAGTTTTTATTTGCTAATTATTTTTAAGTATAAATAATACAAATTGACAATGCCTATTTGCTTGCTTCAAAGCGAGCTTAAAATTTGAGAGACTATGCGAATGCTACTTTTTCAGAAGCTGCTTTCGATCTTTAGTTTGCTGCCTAGGTGACCGATATATATGAGGACGAGGATATGGGTAGAGAGAAGCAAGAAAATGGGAGGACTGCTGTACCGGTATAGCAAGGAGGTGAGGCCTATGAAGGACGAGATCAATGATATGGCACCTTATTGGATATATTTGATAAGGACTTACCGCTACTGTCAACCGTTAATAGACAGCAGTAACTCTAGACTAGCCATTGTGAAAGTATTGGCAGTGTCGGTAGTATTAGTTCGAAGTCCTAACCCCGGATATTTGAGAATTCCTGTCATTGGTGGACTCAAATTATGAAAACTCTTCGGAAATGTCACCTTCGATAACTACATATTGAAACCTGTCGGTATCACCAAAGGTGGTGATTAGTGAGTCACTTATCGGTTGAGAATCAGTCCTGATAAAGTATTGGTAATTGAGTCTAGGGCTAGAAAAAGAGGTGGGAGGAGGACCGCCTTATATATTCAAGGGGTGCCTCGTGGTGAATCCTATTGATCCACAGCTAGCCCATATGAATCATGCTGGTTCACCCATAGAACCCAAAGGGGCAATAAGTGAAGCTATTCCCACTTATGCCCCACTATAGGACCCATAGTACTTCCATGACCGAAGTCGACCCATGACTCATAATATTGTGCCCACAAAACCTGTCATGTCACACAATCGGAACAGGTTTTATAGTGCAACCGCCGCGCCTTGTATCGATCAGCAGAGCGGCCGAACTGAGATTTTCCTTGTACGTGATATTGCATTAGATTGACCTATAAACTGGCCAAGGACGAAAAGATACAGAGATAAAAGAAACGAGAAGCGCGGAAAGGGGAGAAGGCTTGGGCAAAGAAAGAAATGTAACAGAGATACAAAATGATCAATCATGTTAGTAGTAACGAGAAGGTTTCGCCCAAGGAAAGAAACTTTTAAATGTGAAGAGCGCAAAAATGAGTATGGGCAAAAAGACCAAGCTCGACGATGCATAAAAGAAAAAAGAGAGAGAAAAGAGTCTAAAAATTAGAAATGTATTTGACCAAGAAGTATTTGTTTGGTTCTAGAAAATATTACCATAAAAATATAAACAAACAAAAATAGAATTAAATTTACAAAATTAGTTTAAGGTTACCTCACGTGATCAAACAACATAAAAAAAAGTACATAAAATGTTGACGACGTTGGAACTCATATATCCACAAGAGAGCTTCTAATTCCACAACAAAGGCCTCATTAGCTTGCTGGTCTCACCAAACCGCAAAAATGTCTGCTCTCTACAACCTCGAACCTCAGCCAACTGCCTCCTGCATCCTCCACACCACCTCCGGCGACATCTCCCTCGAACTCTGGGCGCAACAACTCCCGCTCACCTGCCGAAATTTCCTGCAGCATTGCCTCGACGGCTACTATAATGACTCAATATTTCACCGTCTCGTGCCCGGTTTTATCCTCCAGGGCGGTGATCCAACGGGCACAGGTAACGGCGGAGAATCCATCTACGATGGGGGCGCATTTTCAGAATCGCGAGATGATCATGGAATATGGCCGATGGAAGAACGCACAGGCCGCAATGCCGGCACCCACGGTGTGGGATTTAAAGATGAGTTCCACAGTCGCATTAAATTTAATAGGAGGGGGTTATTGGGGATGGCAAATGAAGGCCCAGATTCGAATGGCAGTCAGTTTTTTATTACGTTGGATAACACGCCAGAACTACAGGGGAAGAATACGGTGTTTGGGCGAGTGGAGGGTGATACCATTTATAATGTTGCGAAGATGGGGGAAGCGGAGCTGGGAGAGGCGGAGAGGCCATTATATCCTACTAGGATTACTGCGGTGGAGGTCTTAGTCAATCCGTTCAAAGATATGGTTGTTAGGGAGAGATTGGCGCCTATGATTAGAGACGAGAAGACTCTGGAAAAGAAGAAGAAGAGGAAGGGTGGGAAACAATTACTGAGTTTCGGGGGTGATGGGGATGGAGAGGAATCTGGGCCCGTGTTGAAGAAGAAGAAGTTTGACACGAGAATTGTTATGGATGATAGTATGGATACGCCGGAATCTAAACCTCAGTCTTCGATAAAAGAATCAAATTCTCGAAAACCAGCCAAACCTCTCTCCATGGAATCATCTCCAGAAACAGCACCAGCACCCAGAATCCTTCCGAGTCGAGCTGCGAAACTAGGAACTCGTGATATTTCATCGTCGCCAGAACCACAAGTCACGAAAGTGTCATCACTGCTCGATCGCACGAATGCGCAAATTGCAGAACTCAAAGCATCCATGAGACGACACGTCCAAACCGCTCCAGCAGAAGAGAAGAAAAAATCTGCTTGGGAGGAAATGATCCCTGCAACATCTGTTCGTGGTCGTAAAAGGAATCTAGGAGGAACTGCGTCAGCAGCAAATGATAAGCATGCTTTGAATATTTTGAAAGCATTTCGAGAAAAATTGGAACAAGCACCTCCCGAAAAAGAAACCTCTAAGCCCATACCTCAAACAGCAGATAAAGATTCGAAAGAGACTGGGGCTGAAGAGGATGAAGAAGCAGCTCTTTGCGATTTACATTTTATTGCGAATTGTCAATCATGTAAGTCGTGGGATGCTCAAGATGAAGGGGCTGAATCTAATGAAGATGATGGGATTGGTTGGATGTCGCATGCATTATCTTTCAAGGAGGACAAATTAGGCAAGGACTTGAGCTATAGGAAGAAGGCAGAAGAGGAACTAGTAGTTATCGATCCTAGAGAGAAAGCTAGGACACTCAAGGAGGAAAAGAGAGCTCAGAGAGAAGCAAAGAGTGGAGGGTCCAGCAGGGCTTGGGATCAAGCCAGGAACGATAAGATGGCTAGAGCATCTGCCCTAGCTGGGAGAGGTGCGAAGTAAATACTGTTGATTTAGCGGTGAGATTTGTAGTTAATGGTGGTGCTAATGAAATGTAAATCACATATTCGCATAGAACGATGCACAAATACTTCAAAAAGTATCAACGAAGAAAAGCCGCGGTCAAAAATACTCTTTGGCCCCTGTATCAAAGCTTTGGTAGTTTGGCTAATGTGGAAATTTCTAAATATTTGAAATACTAACTTCACAAAGCGAAGACCCCGTGAACATCAAAGCTTGTGATGGCTGTATAGTAGTGAAACAAGGCTGCAGCCTTGAAACCAGATCTTCAGCCTTGCGTGGAGCGAGATACGATTGGCTGAATAAGCGATTATTTTGATGCTGACGTCCAGAAACTTAGATCTCGAAATCAAGACGTCTGGTATTGCCTGAACACCTGGACCAAATTACATATCGCACCTCTCGTTGACATACAACGCACAATTCTCTTCTATACCTAGTTAATTGATGTATTCTGAACCCCATTCCAAAGCTAGAAACACTAACCACAGCTACGAAACTTCCACAAGCAAAGAAGCAACCTGCAGCATCCCGAACCACCCGCATTGACCGACGACAACGAATATTCCGCTTCTCAAGGTCTCAGGTCTTTGTGCAGGACAATAAGAAAGAGTTTAGAAGAACCTCAAGACATCCAGCATTGACGAAGACATTCCCTTTGACGCTTTTGATATCTATCAGAAATTTAAAGCGCCAGCCAGCCTACACCGACCACTCATCTCCGGCTTGAACCAGAAGCCCCCATAAAAGCAATCAGACCCCTGGGAATATTGAGGTGCTAAATTTCATTCGACATTGTTGCAAATCAACCTGCCTTGCTAGGCTGGGAAGCCTGCAGCCAGCCTCGAGAAGTTTGTACAACCTGAATTACATCAAGCTCACCGACCGAAATCTCTGCCATCACCCTTTCTCCATCTCATATTTACGGCTGATGTACGCAACAATGCCACCGACAAATCCGAGAAAACGACCAGCCCCCGGAGCTTCGCCGGTTGTCCAGCCGGCCCAAATGCAGCCAACATACACACCTACTCAGATGTCGAACGCGGAATATTTGCGATGGGGTCAGTCTGAAAACACGAGTTATCCCGAATCTGTAGCGCCTTCTTATAACATGGACAACTTTGGGGGAGATGCACTGTCTCAACCACAATATGATCAGTCCGTTCCGGCCCCTTCAACACAGCTGGCGCGGAGACCCTTGAATCGGCAACTCGTTTCTACAGCACAACGCCCACCATATGACACAGGTGATTCTTGGAGTGGCTTCGGCGACGATTCTATGATAGATCCTCAGAACCCGAATGCTGCAATGGGGGAAAATGACAATATCGAGATGCTTGAAGAGAGGGCAAATGTTGCGAAAAGGGAGGCACAAGCAAAGCGAAAACAAATTCCACCATTTGTTCAGAAATTAAGCAGGTAAGCGTCTGCACACATTATTTTTATCCTCGTTGCTGACTTTGCTTTAGCTTTCTAGACGATGGCAAGAACACAGAGTTGATTCGGTGGTCGGATAGAGGGGATTCATTTGTTGTACTGGACGAGGACGAGTTTGCTAAGACATTAATTCCGGAGTTGTTCAAACATAACAATTATGCATCGTTCGTCAGGCAACTGAATATGTATGGCTTTCACAAACGGGTTGGACTGTCGGACAATTCGATGAAGGCCAGTGAACGGAAGAACAAAAGTCCTAGCGAATATTACAACCCCTATTTCAAGCGCGGTCATCCGAATCTATTGTGGTTAATCAACAAGCCAAAAGGTGGGACGAGTTCCAAAAAAGGAAGAGGATCACGAGTTAAGAACGAGGAAGAAGTCGACAGTGATGAGGATGGAAGAGATGTAGAGGAGACATTTGGTCAAACTTACACCAACAGCATGCAAGGCGTATCTCGAGCGATATCTGCGGCGCCGGAATCAGGTCCTCTGCAGAGACGTGAAATGGCTATTGTTCAAAGTCAACTTGCTGATATCCAAAAGCAACAAGGGACGATATCAAGTGCGATAGCAAGACTTCGGAAAGATCATAATCAACTCTATCAACAAGCTATTGCATTTCAATCATTGCACGACCGACACGAAAACTCGATAAATGCGATACTCACATTTCTTGCTACGATATACAACAGAAGTCTTGATGGCCAGAGCCCTCAGAATATCGCACAGATGTTTAGTAATCTGAATCCTCAAGACGCACAACGACAGAACCAAGGAAATGTAGTAGACATCGGAGATCTCACTAACCAGCAACAAGCTTCTGGTAGTACAAGTCCTCACAGAAGATCCCAGCGATTATTGATGCCTCCAACAAGTGCCAATTTAGCTAAAAGTCCATCTCCTAAGACATCGTATAACGCTCAAAACCAGTTCGCCGAATCTCGTCAGACTTCAGGCGCTATTGAAGAGCTTTTCGATACCCCTCCTGCTGACCACCCGATCATCAAATCTGAAGGCATCGATACATTACCTCAGCAAGGCATGATGAACATCATCAACAATACAAATGCCCAAGTGCGCGCCGAGACCAATGGTATGGAATTTCCTGAGATGCTCACACGATATGAAAACGCCAACGGCAACTCACCACTCACTTCTGAACAACGTAATAATATGCTTAGTCTGATGGCCAACTCTGCTTCTACACCTGGAAGTAACAATGCACTTGTCAGTCCCACCCCACCTCAAGCCCTCAACCTCGACGCTCTCCACTACACCCAAGCAGAAATCGATGATCTTGTCCGTCTACAAAATGAGCAAGATATTCGCATTGGCCAAGTTCGTCGCTCCCTCAGTCCTGATGGCAGTATTCCCGGGCTTGACGACAATCTTTACTACAATGGAACATCAGGCTCAGACCCCGCAGCTGCAAGTCTAGATCTCGATCAATTCATCGATTCTGGCGCTTACTACACTGGCAGTAGTCCAGTGACTGGCGGTTTCAATTACGACGATTTTGGCGTTTCGGGTGAAACTGGGGCTATTGGCGGGGAGAGTCATTTCGACTTGGGCATGGATGGTATTGGAGATACTAGGGAGGATGATGAGAGACCGAGGATCGTGGAGACAGTTAATAGTAGTCAAGCAGCCACGCCAGAGACGGGTGTCAATATGAGCAATGGAGAGGAGAGCAATGGCCAGAGAAGCCCGAACAAGAAACGTAGGAAAGCTTGAGCTTGGAATTTGTTATGAGAAATGATTCATGAAATACTGAAAATATGGATGGGTCGTTTGTTTTATGCATGGCGTAGATGGAGCGGGTTGTTTCACTGAGGTTTGACAAGGACTGGAGTTAGAGGTGGAGTTGCGTTGGGTGGATAAGGCGTCAACCTATTTTATGGATGAATCCATGGATGGGTGAAGAGGTATGTGTGATTCCGCCATGGATAGAGAGACTGAGCATTCCTATGTGTTGGGTTGTGAATAGATACCTCATAGAATTTAAATATAGGATGCATATACTCAATCCGACAAGCACAGCCGCAATATTCACCTCCATCAACCTCACAACTAGTAGTACAGGCACTATAACCCTTCCTAGCACTTGCTCATTCGACTATAACTTCATCTACGGGCGACAAATGTCACTAGCATTGAAGCTCCTGTTTATGGTTGTAGCTATAAACCCGTGCGTCCTAAGCTACGATAAATATGCTGAATGCCTAGTCATCAGTCAACAGCTAAGAATGAGGAATTTTCAGCTTAGCTCCGCGTCTCGTGGACGCAAATTTTGAATTTCGTCGGTTTTCGGTCGGATTTTTGAGGTCTTGTTATACGGGCTTGCCGTATGTCCAAGGGGGAGGGGAAGAGGAGGAAACAGGTGGTATCGGTATTGATTCAATTAATGTTGAATGAAAGTTGATGCAAGACTCTTTTGCTCTTTTCCTGGGCGATTAGTGTCCCTCTTACCTGTTTCGTTCTATTTCTTCTGGCTTGGCTTATAGTGGGTAGTTCCTTCCCCATGAGTTAAGGAAAGCGCAGCTTTTCTTTTGATATCCCAACATCTCTCTTAATCTCTTCGCTTCAAATAAACAATCATTATATCTGTACCCGTACATCGCTGTTGCTTCAATCATTCATATACTCACATTCGCTCATACATTCGCTCAGTCTCGCACATATACCTTTCACACAAAACGTACGTTCGCTTTCATCCTCCAAATGGATTAAATGGGGAAATCACAAGATCTCCACTCCTCCGAGGAGCGGTCCTCGCAAGAACTTGAGACTTTCGAAGAAGACGTCAGCAAACTGGATCGCGAACGTTGCAAAACAGTCAAGGCTATTCGAAAGGCTGCGGTGTTGGTCAATTTTCCCATCGTCTTTAGTTATCAACCTCCAATCACGCTCAAAATTGGACGTCCCTTGGGCGAAAAGATCATCAGCCACGATACTACGAAGAAGATGAGGGTGAGGAAGCAGCGGCGTTATGTCAAACCAATTCTCAAGATATACCCCCCAAGTGGTTCGAAACCTGGACTTGCATGGCTAAAGAAGCATTCGTTGCTGAAAAAGAAGACGAATGTGGAAAAACCTTCATATCTTCAGCCCCTCAAACTACGACCTACTCCTTATCGATCGGCTATCCAGGGTCAGGTTACTAAAAGACCTTTACGTACCTCGACACAACTTGCCCCATGTCCAGAAAGTTCAACCAAGTTAAAATATACTCTACCGACATCTGATCACCTCAAAATAGCCGGCACATATTTCTTCGACAACGCTATGAAGAGTGGAATTAGCATGCGTGGTGGCGATGGAAGCTTTCTAAGGCCGTTCTCAATCGACGAATCTGTTACCTCATTATGGACCAGCACTCCTTCATTAATTCTTAATTCTCCAGCTTCAGCTACAACTGCCAGCACCCAATCAGAACTATGCCAGACTACAACTTACGAGCACGATCTTGAATATGTAAAATTACACAGAACATACTGTGTTCCGAAGTCTGTTGATCAAATCTATGATTTCAAAGCAAACCAAGATGAATATTCCTTCAAGATCTCTTGGCTCCCGAATTGGATCTCTGAAGACGAATACTTCTTTCAGCAGGCGGCAGTGACAGGGATTGTTGACGAAGGTGTGTTGTTCAGCCACCAGCGTTATTTGGTAGAATGGGAGCCAAGCACAGTTTCGTATCATTCTTCCGCTTCAGTCATCATGCCGTTGACTTCATTCAGTCTCGCATTGAATAGCTTTGCCATTCACTCGCAAGATACAGGGAGCTGCGTTCAAAAATGGTTGGATCATACCCCTGAAGCATGCGGAGACCTGGCGCAAATTTCAGCTGATGAGGTAGTGACATATGCTAGAAATGTGGAAACTCTGGACGAAAGCTCAGATTCCCTGATTTCTGTCGAAAGCTTAAACACTCAGCCTTGTGACGAAGAGAAAACTGTGGAGCGGTTGCGCCCGAATCTCCGTATCACAGTCCCCCAGCGTCGATGTTCATCGCCCCCCGTAGATGTACATTGTAAAGAGTTGAGATATATAAGCCGGCCAGCATACTCTGACAGCGGCGATTGGATTGCAGCATTTTCTCGTGACCGGCAAAAGGCAGATAGAGGGAGAGAATTGATTGAGCGTCAGCTAGCCTGGAGGTTAGAGATTGGAGATGTGGAAGATCCGGAAGAACGAGACACATTGGCGGGTGTGATTTCGATGTTTACGGGACGAGCTAGGGATTCTCCATGTGATTCTGTTAACATGAGAGGAGGTTTAGGAGGCCCGTCTGGGCTCCTGGATGATGAAGACCTCATGGAACCAATCAATGTCGACGAGAATTACATCAATCATCTTCCGCCTACCACCGAGCGTCGTGGCTCCTCCACAAGTCCACCTGTAAGCCTCTTGGCTGAACCAGTTCCACTAGACGACACTGGCTATTGCGACCTGTTGTTCTGTCAAAGCATGCGCCAAAATTGTCAACGAATTATATCTTTCATCACATGCCGGAATCCAGGGATACAAACAGAACAACGCTATGATGAATTACCATCTATCGATGAAGAATGCTGTTGCTGCTGCCGTTGGATCCCCCTCAGTAGGAAAATCAAATCTTTGTTTAGAAGCCCACCTGGCCGACAAAGCAGGCCTATACATCATCGTCGACTAAATGGTGAAGTTGTGATACCGGAGCCCAGGTTTCCTAGACTCTTAACTCCCCCTGAAGAAAGTCATGAAGAAAGCGGTGATAGCGATTCTTTAGCTGGTAGGGCAGGTAGTGATAACGATGAAAGAAACAGCAGGGACGGCTATTCTCTCTTCGCCTTTTCCGAGGGAAGTCATGAGGAAAATGCCGATGATGGTACGTTTGCGGGCTTACCTTTCGCTGCTGAATGGACAAATCAGGACGAAAGCAGCAATAGCGTTTCTTTTCACAATACCGAATTCACATCTGCATCTGCATCCGATGCGAACATTAATTACGAGTCTTCTCCTCTGATACCTCCCGCCACAAGACATGAAGCATATCGTACCGCCGAGCTTCCTCCTACTTTGAATACCACAAGTTGTACCTCAATCCCAAGTCCGGTTCCTAGTCCAGTCTACCCGGAGAACGATGTGTTCGAGGGTTATAACTCCTCGGCTTACTTTTTAGGAGTTTTTTTTTTTTTTTTTGGTTTTACTCTGGTGCACGAACAGCCGGCGTTTGTAATTCTTTTATTTTTTAATTTTCCGAAGTGGATTGTTAGGGGATTAGCTGGAACGAACTCGTATATTGTTTAGCTGGTAGCTTTGCATAGCACAGCTTAGCGTAGAGAAGAGTAGCATAGAATAGTGTTTGCAAATTAGAACATTAGCGTTTAACATAGGGGATTTTAGTCCTTTTTTATTTTATTGTGTTTTTTTATAGCGTTTAGAGATGAAGTGTGAATTAAAGTATAACTTCGTGAAATTAATATATATACGACTGGGAATATAAATGTATCTATTTCTACAATACTGAAAACCCCTATCTGAAAACCTACTCAGATCCCATTATCTCAAAACTGAAAGAGTGGAGTGATGACAGAGCGTGGCTTGTGGCGCATGGGGATGGGAGAGGGTATTATTGCGTAAGTAAAAGAAAACGATATGGTTTGAATATAAGTAGTAGTATCTGTCTGACGTGTTGACAAAACCATGCAAGATATAGGATCATCCAGAAAGAATAAAAATAACTAAATAACTAAATAAATAAATAAAACAAATTATTTATTAGCACATTTACCATATTTAAGTAACTAAAAACCGAGTATATATTAAGGGTATTGGGGGTGTGGGGGGTTCATTTCGATATAGGGATGGGAGTAGAGTGGGATGAAATGGGAGTGCAGTAAATGAAAGATTTTGGTTTAATTATAGAGGGGGAAAGAAGAAGAGGGGGGAAAGGAAGGAGAAAAGAGGGAGAAGGAAGAGGAAAAAGGAAGAGGGAGGGGGAGGGGGCTTTTAACAAAAATGATATTTAGACGTTTAAAGGGAGAATATATATGTCTAATTGAATGATTAATATTCCCTTACTAACTCAACCCAACTCAACGACTCAACTATTCCAACCAAATAGGTAAAACCAACAAAACACAAAATGCATTTATTCAGTATGCAAAATTCAGAATCAAAATCAAAATTGCAGAATGCAAAACATAGATGCAGAATAAGCAGTCAATTAAGATAGAATAGAGTACATAGCAATCCAATCAAATAGAATCGAATCCCAAAGCCCAACCCCAGATTAACGCCTCACTCCTCCCTATCCCTGTCAAATCATCCTTTCATTGCCTTCAATTCAAACCCCCTATTCATCTCTGCAGAAAAAGAAAAATCGTACTGTAAATGCAAGAAAGAAAAAAAAAAAAAGGTTTATCCTAGACTGAGCCCAGGATAAGAAATTCGTTTGTTCCATTTGTCATGTCGCGTAATGTAATCGGGAGGCAAAAAGTGGGGTGTTGTATATATGTA
>NCSK02000308.1:0-30921 GCA_002276475.2 Chlorociboria aeruginascens | reverse complement strand
CGGATGTACTGTACCAAGTAGTACCTGGCCTTAGTCGATGGCCTCTTTTAAAACAAATTTTTATTCGCCTTACATTTCTCCCCCCGTCCTGTCCCCTCCCCCTCCCCTCCCTTCTGAACCAAGACCCTCCCATCTAAGAACATCTGCGCTGAGATTTTGGCCCCTGAGCCAGATCTATTCCAGTCGGCTGCGCACCAAGCTGGAGGCCACGGACATTTCGTTTCCAAATTGAGGTCATCATACATCATGTCGAGCCTCAAGGATATTATGGATGTCGATGTGGAGCCGCTGGAATCTCAAGCCTATAGAAGGTCCAGAGAAGCCGCCCAACAACAGACCCTCCGTTCTTTTAACGATCTCATCCCATCCTCCGAACCCCCTTTGTCCTTGCTCGATGATGATAAAGGGGAGACTTCCATCCCGCGCCGCAGATCAAACCGAGTCTCCAAGCCTGCGAGCTCTCATCCGATCTCGCCCAACCCAGGCACTGCTCGACGGCAGAGTAGTACTGCTAGCGAGGCTATGGAATTCTCATCGGCCTTTCAGCCTGGGGGTCCCAATCAGCTAAACACCTCCGGAAGCCCACCACAATCATCGAGAGGCTTAGAACCCGCCCTTGAAGTGCCGGTGAAATATACTCCAGTAACGGGCCGTATAAGCAAGGCGAGAAAGGGGGTGCCCGTACATACGTGCGATTTGTGTAGGCCGGTAAAGGTCTGTTGTTCCCTGCTTTCCCACCAGTAGTTTGTGCCGATGCAGAAATTGACGAAATGCTAGACTTTCACGCGGGCAGAGCATCTAAGGTAAACTACAGGAGCCCCTCCTCCACTCACTGGAACATATTTTTTGTCTAATTCGAATCCTTTAGACGCCATCAGCTCAGCCATCAAAAGCCTGCCTACCCATGTACCTTTCAAGATTGTGAGAGGGCCTTTCACCGACCGGATTTGTTAGCTCGTCATCTCCATCGACAGTAAGTATCTAAGGAGGACTCGTGGGAGGAATTGTGCTGAATTGCATAGTGAAACACAGGGAGAAAAGGCGTATAGATCAGGCGATCCACGAAGCAGAGCATCTTCAAGTACTTCTGATAATTTTACGCCAGCATTGAAAGTGGAACCTCCCTCGCAGGGAGATTCCGGTGCAACTGCAAGTCAGACGTCCCCGACAGATTCCATTACCCCCAGGACTTCAGCAAGCGGCGAAAGCTCCATGACAGCCTCTAGTTTCAATATTACCACGAGCAATTTTCAGCCGGTGAATTTTTCCTCCCCAGGCCCCTCAAACCAACAATCAGCGAGTCGTGCACAGCTTCCTGAAACAGATTCGTGTCCATCCATGTCTCCCGGAGCGAGTTCTTCAAGACCCCCCGTTGATTATGACCAGATGACATCAAATTTCTCCATTGGAACAGCAACAGATATCGCAGATCATGCTCATTTTACTGGCCCTTCTCAGGATGGTTTCCAGGATATGTATGTTGGAGGCGGTAACAGCCAATATGCGAACTACTACACTACCTCACATGTACTACCTCTTCTACGAATCCCGGAAGATTCGTATATGCCTGGTCTATCTTACACACAGGATAATTCTCCATGGTGCTCATCTGCTTCTGATAGTACTTACTCTACACAATCCGATGGATCTCGAAATGGTCGACATTGGAGCCACAGAGCTCGATCGGCCTCCATTGCAACAGTACCAGATTGGGTAGCCCCGGCACCGTGGTCACCACATGGCATCAGTTCCACACCACAGGATCTGAGAAGTCCACCTTTCGATTCAATCATGGAACAGTATGAGACCCAGCCGTCTCCTCGTATGACGTCGCCAAATGCTTCTCGCCAGCTTTTAGATGTACCTAATACATTTGGGGGATATTACATGGAATCAGTGGGTACTCCAGCCCTATCGACGTATAATAAACCATTGTCTCAAATGTCTTCAGCACTTCCCTCACCCGTATCCGACACCAGACTGGCAGGCATTGATAGACGACCCAAGAGCCTACTGGACTCTCAACAATTAGGGACTTTGACAATAGGAACATCGCTAACGCCACCTTGCCAAGCGCAGCACGTACAACTCGGTGATTATCTTTCGAGTTACTGGCAGTTTTTCGATCCGCTATTCCCCATCATACATCGCCCCACGTTTGACCCGAACGAGGATTCCCTACTTAGCTGTGCGATGGCCGCAATCGGGACCCAATATCACGACACTATAGAAGCTAGACAAAGAGGTATGGAGCTGAACGAAAGCTGTAGGAAGAGTATTGATCACGTGAGACCCTATACGATCTTGATTGAGGCTCTCACTGACTTTGTTCCATTAATTAGTATCCAAACTGGACTGTTAAGATAATGCAAGCAATTCTCCTTACCGAGATCTTTACTACTTTCAGGGGGAAGACAATAGTAATACGACTCTCTAGACCGTTCGAGGAGGTTTTCAATCGAGTATGATGCATGAGTACGAGCGAGCACCGAAGAATTAGCTAACACTGAACAGCTCTTAGCCAATGCAAATCAAAGCGAAGAGCAATTCTCAAGCCACAGTCCAGCTACCCTCAATGCAGCGAGTGCACTCCTTGATCGATTTGGTTCTCAGGGGAATCACCCGGTTGTCCCTAACTCTGACCTTCACAGTAGATGGACGTATTGGGTAGGTGCGGAGGCTAGGCGACGCCTTTTAGGTCTCTGTTTCATGTTTGATGTTCGCCAGGCTATTTATCATGAGCAGAGCCGCTCCAAGTCTCAAGTCAACATAACAGCGAATGGTCTACTATGCGAGCCGTGCCCTGAGACCCTGTGGAATGCTTCCACTGCAACGGAGTGGCAGACACAGCGGTCTGGCTACACGATAAAACCCCTTCTGCGTATGGAGCGAGATATCATATCGCTATACGATCTCAGCCCTCGCTCTGCTTTCACTCGGTCCCTTATAATCTGTGTCCTCGCAACCCAACTGCCTGTTCGTTTAGATGCTAATTACGTCCATGAATTCTCCCCCCGCGCCACACACCCAGCCATCACCAACCTCGTTACCTTCTTTCCTGTATCTTTCCTTGCACATGCATACCTTGCACTCCACCATACACCTCTTCATGACCTGTTAGCCGTCGCAGGTGATACATGGGTCTTCGGGAAAAAAATTCCCACCCCCGCGGCCTTCCACTCAGCACAATCACGCTTGAAGTCCTGGTCATCATCACTAGCGGCGGCAGCGGCTACTCAACATGCTTGCCACATTCTACAATTAACGCTCTCGAACCCGCACAGTACATGCATCCCAGCCGAGGGGCAAATCGACGAGTACTTTCGCATCTCTGACTACTGGAGCTTGTTCGTAGCTGCTCTGATCTGCTGGGCTTTTGGACATCGGCATCAGAATGGGCACAACGGAACGCTCTCAAGGACCAATTCCTCTGCGGCCCTTGGAGCAATGGATCCAGAAGAGTCTCCGCTTCGAACGCACGCTTCGGCCGAAGATTTAAGGCTTAAGGGCCTCAACTACGCCAACGCTATGCTCGAGTTAGATGTGGAGGAGCTCTTGACAAGTAAGGCGCATATGAGAGGTGACTCTCTAGGGGTGGTCGATGCTGTGAAAGCGAGACTAGATGTAGAGAGTATAGGTGGTAAGTGTTCGATGCTAGTCGACGCTGTGGGGATCCTGAACCGAATTCAACGAGGTGGGAGAGGGAAGTGGTTCTAGATTTCCTTAACTACCTCCTGGGTTGATGTGCTCCTCTGTTTGTTTCTTCTCCTGGGCTCGATTCTGCATCATCTTGATTTTTCCTCTCTTTTCCTTATTTATCTGTACACCATTTCACGCGTTTGTTTGTCCCGTATGCATCTACCTTCCTTCCTTCCTTCTCTTTGGAATTTATTACTTACGATGTACTTGTACTTGTACGACTAGGAAGCTGGTTTCTGTCATAATGTTGAATTTTTATTTTATTTCCTATATCACATCTCACATCTATCTTTCTCAAAAGCACACTTTCTTTGTTTTCGCGATATTCCCCTATGAATCCAATTCAGCGAGCATTGCGAGATAGATACCCTGGGATCCTTGCATTAGACATAGATAGATAAGAGAGATGGAAGGAAACTCATACGCATGGATGTAAAATCAAGGCAAAATTAATATAATCAGTAATCTTGAAGTCTGGGGCGCACATCAGAGTTTTAGTCAGGCAACCTCCAAATCTCATTTGTATCTACATTTTCCAAAGGAGTTCCTTTATGGAACCAGCTGCTGGTAGAACAAATGATGCATGCAAGGATATGGTATTTGGAAAATCAAGCCGGAAGAAAACTCAAAACGCAGACCATAGACACTGTAAGTAAAGGCATTCACAAATCTCATGTCCTCTCCCCCCGCATTACTTCCGGAATTGTGAAAGGGGCTGTCGATCGATATCGTACACTCGGAACCTATAATTCGACACCACAACCCAAAATATGCGTCGATGTTCTTTTGCCGACCTAGCAAAATTCACTCCCCCCTAGTCCTTGTGTTTGTCGGAGAATTTAGCCTTGAGTTTCCCAAAGATGCTGCTACGTTTCTTCTTCTTATCTGTAGCAGTAGATGTTGCGGGACTATCAGCCTTACTGCTGCTAGGAGTTTCTGGGGCAGATGCGTTTCCTTTGGGAGGGGTAGCTGGGGCAGTAGTGCTCCTTTCAGTCGTAGCAGTGGCCACTCCACTGGTGACGGTAGGGGCTGTTTGAGTCTGCGTATGAGCTCCTGGGACCGTTCTTGGGGAGACATCTCGTGAATCCAGAGCATTGCCAGTAGATGCTGGGGCATTTAGGCTAGAGGACGTGATGTTTGGTGCGGATTCGCCGGTTGAAGTCTCTGGTTTGATCTCAGATAAAAGTTCTCTCTCCACTGCTTTCTTTTCTAGAACAGCTTCCTCGTTACCAGCGGCCTCAGGATTCTGGCCAGACTCGGCGATGGATTCCTTCACAATCTCTGGTGTATCCTTTGCCGTGGTATTGCTATTAGAAACAGCGTTGGTAGAGCTAATAGAATTTTGGACTGAAAGTGGGAGTTGCTTAGTAACGGAGTCTGGTAGCTTGCTAGCTGCACTAGAAGCATAAGCAGCAGCTGTACCACCAACAGCCGATAAAGTCTCATTTCCCGTGGCCTTCGCCTCTGACTTGTCTGTACCCTTTCCAGCAGTACCTTCCGATGTGGATGGGGCTACTGGAACTTCGCTCAGGAGCTCCTTCTCGACCGCATTCTTCTCCTTGATCTCTTCTGGAACAGCGCTAGCTTCCCCCGAAATACCTGCCTCCTGTTGGCTTTCCTTCACAACTTCGGGGACCTTAGAGGATTCAAGTGGTACACTTGCTGCAAGTTGTGCGGTCGTGCTTTGGGGACCAGTAGACTGAATCGTTGGGTT
This sequence comes from Chlorociboria aeruginascens, assembly GCA_002276475.2. Lineage (NCBI taxonomy): Eukaryota > Fungi > Ascomycota > Leotiomycetes > Helotiales > Chlorociboriaceae > Chlorociboria > Chlorociboria aeruginascens. Next base: position 25,508 of record NCSK02000308.1, on the reverse strand, counting down.
GGTCGCATCGTATGATCCCGCTCCTGCAGTTCCTATGGGTAAGCTTGACTCCGGAATCAAGTTTTTAGAAACAGGGGGGAGATCAAAGACACCCGTGCCATTTTGATCCCGCTCACTTTGCGGGGTGACAACTGGTGGTAGCATAGGGGCTGCTCCCAGAGCACCACTGTTCTCATATGATGCTTGATCGATACGGACGTTCGAATGAATCGTATTACCTGTCAATGCATTTGAGTCTGGAATCTTCTCACCTGGTGCAACCTTGATAGGATTAACACCACCGGGGAAGGCAGGAAGAGGCGAAACTTTGAAAGCTTGTTCCGACTCGGCCTTCTTGTCCGCCGCAATGAGCTCTGGATCATCGTGAACCCCCGAAGTAAGAGTGTTTGTGGTGAAATTGCTGGGGTGAGGAATCTTTTCGCCGGGAGCTAGCTTAATAGGGTTGACACCACCATCAGCAGCTGGCAGTGGGTTGACGGAGAAATCATCCCTCTCGACAGCTGCAGGTGTCTCGGGAAAGGTTCCAGGTAGGCCAGCCGATCCCTTCTGTTCAAGAGGTACACCCTTTGCCAATTCGGCAGTTGTTGCTGAGGGGCCTACGCCTGACATGATTCCAGCCGTTGCGGGGGTGTGCTTTACAATTCGTTCTGTGGTGAGGACGTTGTTTAAGTTGCCTGAAGCGTCGTTTTCTTGAGGGGCTGTATGGTCGGTCACCCAATTACCGTCAACAACAAACTGCCAAGAAGAAATCAGAATTAGTCAAGGCTTTCGTGTAGACTTATAGTTCTAACAAGTAAGAAGGAAATAGACTCGATGTGATAAAGGGGGGAAAGTAGGTAGTTCCTAAAAGATAATGAGGTAGATGGTGGCCTAGACCAGCCCAGGCCGCTGTTCCACCGGCTGCCTGCGAAGGCTCAGCTTGAAAAGCTGGGAGCTTCACCGCTTGATCTGAATTTGTGGACACAACCACGATCAAGCCCCACAGCCAAGGTGCGTAATTTTACCTGGATATTTTGGCGACCGACGCAGGGACTTGGAGTTGGACTTGGACATCGACGGTGAATAGATACCATTGCATTGGCATGCATATTTGCTGTGCTTTGGAATAACCACGACCCAAGTGTTGACACTTAGCATTTCAGGTGGGGATGCGATACATGTTTCGATATCGAGGAATTGGATTACACCACTTGGCGGCAACAATAGGTTGGCCTGGTTGGTAGCATTATGATTGCGAGGTTTATAAATGGCAAGGAGACGAAGGCCATCATAGCAAGTAGTATATCAATTGGATAGCTGCACGCAAATTTGTCTACGTACCTTATAGTAGATCTTCTCATCGGCGCTCGAAAGAGTTACATCCTTTGCAAAGACATCTCCCGTCTTCACCAGCTTCTCGCTTTTGGACCATCCGTCAAAGGTTCCAGTGACATAGACCTCGTCGGCTGGATGTTCCCTAAAAGCCTGTATTAGAATATGAAAGACAGGGTGTGAGGAAGCTGTTGAAAGCTCTGGAGAAGTAGCGCATTGAGTGGCACATTGTTCTGAAGGGCGCAAAGCGGGAAATAGGAGGGGGAGCATACCATTTGAAGACAAAGCTACCCATCTCGACGTCGACGTGTACGTGTACCTGTATAAATGGAACGAGGTAGAGGGAAGAGATAGAGCGGCAGGGGTAATAGAGAGTAGAGGACGAGGAGGGTGTGGAGGAGAAGGTGGTGGTGGTTGTGGTGGTGGTGGTGATGGTGGAGTAGTTGGTTGGTGTTATCGTAGAGAGTATGCGGAGGCTGAGTATGCCTAGAGTACGGAACGGGAACAAAAAACAAAGGGGCAGGATGGTCCTTGTAGCATGCCGTACATAGGTAGCTACCTCTATGACGCAAGAAGCTACCTAGGCTAGGCCTCGTAAGAGAGGCTAGGCAGAAAAGGGCAAATAAGAATAAAATAGACGTGACTCCCGAGACATGTGACCGCCAATACCTAAGAGGCTAACGTGTGCGATAAAACGAGACACAATATTCTTCTTTGTTCGTAGATGGCATAAAAATCCAGAGAGGATCTGGGCTACATGCTCACGCTCACGCTCAAGGTGTGAAAAGATAGAACACATTATTGTATTAACACATATTGCTGCATTGGTTCCAACACGTGGACAGTACGAATACGGGTAGGGCAGGCTTCTAGAAGGCTTCCAGGAACATCATCGCTGGAATCGAGCATTGTCTCCTATGCACCTACTTTGCTTACAGTACACTTGCATCAGTCAATCAACGATTGCAAGGAGAAGAGGACTCCAATTATCGCAAAGAATCCCTCCGAGCTCCCATTCCCTTCCCATCGAATAGGATCATTCTCCTCCCCACCTCCTCCGCCATTCTTAACCTTTACTGTAGGCGAGACCCCTCATCTCTCTCTTGTTTTTATTGCATCTCTAGGAACGACACGAAGACGACGACGACCTCCTTTCAACCTGCCCTATTCCCCCTTCACTTCACTCCGCCTCACGCCCCTCGACGCGTGCTTGTGTCTGTGTTGCGTAAGCTTGGCCTAGTTACTATTGTTTGCGCTTTGCATCTTTCCCTACTGGAGCCATAGCCCAGCAAACGACTGACCTGGCCCCCGCAGACCTTTGGACAGATACCTCAACACACCAAGGGCCCTTATATCACCCCACTGGCATATGAGGTAGGCCATGCCTTTAGGCATCCAATTGTCGCCGAATGCATGCGACGTGACTGATCTTTGTGATGCAGAATAGTCCTGCGGCCTCTCCGCTATTTCTTGATCGGTTCTACGTCCTCTTACTAGCTCTGACCATCCTAGATCAACAGAACGACAATTGATATACTCTACCACGTGCCAATACCTCAACCTGCACACAAGCGAATGTCATTTCCACCTGCCTACCTAGACGAAATCGACTCCCTGAATAAAGAGATTCTCAAAGCTCAACCTACTGACATCCTTCAATTTTGCGCCAATTTCTTCGGACGACGCCTTGAATCACAACGAGCGGACTTCCTTTTGTCTGCTCTCAAGTTGCGCGATCCTACCATGTCTGGAAGCACCTTTCCAGGCCGGCTAGGTACAAATTCCAACCCTTTCGGTGGTGATATGGCAGGTAGCGGTAGCCACGAACAAGCAGGCACTATTTCTAAGGTCATGGAAGAAGACGAGAATGACACAGTAACATCGCCTACAACACCAAGTTTTGGTTTTCAAAAGTCAAACAACTCGACCTTTGGATCCCCTTTTAGCGGTGATGGAACAAATAGCGACGGACCACCATCGTCATTCAAGGTAGCAAGTTCTGATGGGTTTCCAGCCCACTATGGGATGGGACGGCGTACCTCTGTATCTGCAGAATCGCTCAACCCCACAGCGTCAGCAAATGATAACTGGTCCCCTCCATTTCACCCAAAAACAGAGGAGCAAGTGGCACGGTTAAAGAAGTCAATCTCTGGAAATTTTCTATTTAGTCATCTTGATGATGAGCAAAGCGGGCAAGTCCTTGGTGCTCTGGTGGAGAAACTAATTCCCGCCAAAGGTATTAAGGTATGTGATTGTGATGTCGCCCCCTATCTGCATATTATGTGGATAACAAGAATTTAGGTTATCACCCAGGGCGACCAGGGCGACTTTTTCTATGTTGTTGAGAAAGGCTCCTTTGATGTATATGTCAATCCCACCGGCATCTTACAACCCGGTGTAAACGGCATGGGAGACAAAGTGGCAACAATTGAGCCAGGTGGGTCTTTTGGGGAACTGGCACTAATGTACAATGCCCCAAGAGCCGCAACGGTTATTTCAGCAGAGGCGGGGTGTACTCTCTGGGCCCTTGATCGCATCACCTTTCGCCGGATTCTCATGGACTCAACCTTCCAGCGCCGCCGACTGTATGAGAGCTTTCTTGAAGAGGTCCCACTACTCTCCTCATTAACTCGCTATGAACGCTCTAAGATTGCCGACGCTCTAGACACACAAAAGTATCCTGCGGGTAAGGTAATCATAAAAGAAGGAGATGCCGGTGAAGCCTTTTACCTCCTGGAGAGTGGACAGGCTGAAGTATACAAGAATGGCAACGAGAATGCAGTAAAGTTATATCACAAGGGGGACTATTTTGGAGAATTGGCACTATTGAATGACGCTCCAAGGGCTGCCAGTGTGATTAGTAAAACCGAGGTGAAAGTTGCTACTCTAGGAAAGGATGGCTTCCAGAGACTCCTGGGGCCTGTTGAGAGTATCATGAGGAGGACTAAATACGAAACGGGTGTGGAGGATATTGATCCGCTTCAGAAGAAGTAATGGCTATTGGTCAGGGGTTTGGTTCTCTAGGCTTTAAGTTGGCGTTAAGACACGGGTTTACCTTCGTTCATGAGAGGTAACGACTCTACTACTAGTGTGGTGCTCGATACCTATGATATTGCTAAGAGCCTTCAATTATGATGACATTCCACACAATCTGGTCTTAAAGATCACAATCAGCTTTTTATAGTTGTGTATGCCTCGGCGTAGATTCTAACCATGAGCCCTTATCATATAGGTCTCCCCTAAGGTTAGCTACGCCCTATAATATTGCCTGCAACACCCGTATTTGCTTTTTCATTTTCACGTAGCACCAGCTCGTCGAGAATTCAAAATCTCCCTCCTCACCCCCTCAGCGGCAATTTCCGTATCTAACACCCTCCCTACACCTCTCTTCCAACCCTCCTCCAGGCCCTGAACCTCAGCCCCAATTGCGTCCTGAGCATTCTTCCTCTCAATGACACAAAGATCAATCTCCTGCTTCCGCGCGGCTAATTCCTTCTCGAATCCCAGCAAAACAGCCTCCAATTGTGAATTCCCTATCAACCACGCATTCCTTCCAAATTGGTCCAATAAAGCTAAATTGGTCCGTCTACCGGTCAAGTAGGTGTGTGATATGTAAGCTTTGGACAACGCCTCGCGCCAATTTTGTAACGATTCGGGATGGGTTTCGTCGGAGTGAGGCGAGGTAGTCGGAGACTCCAGCGCTTCGTAGCGGGAGACATCGATGGCTCTGAGTGGGTCTTTGTTCTCGATGCGTTGCAGCTCAGTTTCTATCAAAGGGGAGAAGGGGTGGCTTGCGAGAGGTGGCAATGAAGGGTGCGTCGTTTGTGTGTTTGGAGAGAGTTCGGCCATGATCAAAGCTTCTGCTGCGGCACGTTCTGGTCCGGTAGGCTCGGCATCGATGTAAGGGAGAGAATCGTGGACTTCGTTTATCAGAGGCATCGTAATTTCGAGGTTGGGAGGCTAGATGGAAAGTTAATGAAAGTTAATTTCCCTGAAGAGGAGGAGTTCTGAACGGTCATCATTTTTGGGTTTTGGCGCCTTGCGCTCCAGGCAGCAAAACTGAGCGATGACGGCATTGGCACTGCATTGGCACTGCATTGGCATCGTATACAAACAAACTTCAATCAACAATGACCTAGTACAACACTAGTAGCGCTATTACTCTCTAGAGGAGACCCCATAAGAGCTGTTGCAATTATCCAAAGTTTCGCTGTCACAAGGACATGGATCAACTACAGGATCTAAAAGCAGAATCCCCCGAAGTACAAATCAACAGGGTGCGGGAGCGACGCTGGTCATGGCAGGTCAAAACGTTGACAGTTGGCATTTTTATGGTATTGGGATATGCGTCGTATCTGCGGCTTTTCCAGTATAACAAGAAACAAGCCTGGGCCTGGGGGCTCAACGGTCAAAATGGGGGAGACCGCCAGAGCTCGAAGGGCAGTCAATACATGCTAGGAGTTGGAAAGGCGGATATTACAGGGTAAATATCTCTAAGTTTGATCCAAGAACCTGCACGGAGAGTAACACCAGTAGGCCTGTAGTTGAGATCAACATGATGGGTTATGCGGATACCAAACAGCTAGGATCTGGGCTTCGGCAGAGATTGTATTCCCGAGCCTTCATCGTTGGAGACGTCGACCATCCTGATGATAGATTTGTTTACCTCGTATTAGATACTCAATCTGGGGATACCGCCGTTAGGTATGGCATACTCAAAGGGCTTGCGAGTTTAGGCCCTGCATATGCTGTCTATGGGCAGAATAATGTTGCTGTGACAGGTACACACTCTCATTCTGGTCCGGGGGCTTGGCTGAACTACCTACTACCTCAAATCACCAGTAAAGGCTTTGACAAACAAAGCTATAGAGCGATAGTTGATGGTGCTGTATTATCGATCAAAAGAGCCCACGAGACTCTGCAGCCTGGGTACTTGACCATTGGCTCTACAAAAGTGGTAGGGGCCAACATCAACCGAAGTCTTTATGCATATCTATCAAACCCTGAAGAGGAGAGAAGCAAGTATAACATTAGCTCCGAGGACGATGGCTCAGTGGAAAAGACCTTGACATTGCTCAGCTTTCAGCGTATGTCTGATAGCAAGAATATCGGGGTGTTAACGTGGTTCCCTACTCATGGCACCTCTATGCTTGGCAATAATACTCTGATATCCGGAGATAATAAAGGAGTTGCAGCTGACCTCTTTGAAAAGAGCGTCTCTGGAGAAGACGAGGCAGCGGAAGGATTTGTGGCCGGTTTTTCTCAAGCAAACGTAGGAGACACTAGTCCAAATGTACTTGGTGCATGGTGCGAAGATGGCACAGGACAGGAGTGCAGTTTCGAGAACAGTACATGCAGCGATGGGAAAAGCCAATATTGTCATGCTCGAGGACCCCTTTTCCGAGTAAAAGACAATGGGGCTTCATCTTGCTTCGAGGTCGGGAAGCGGCAATTCGAGCCAGCCAAAGATCTATACAACGACATTGCCTCCATAGGCAGTCCTATACTAGGATCCTCTGTCAAGTCTTTCCATACCTTCCAGGATATGTCTAATTTCAGCTTCCCTCTAGCAAATGGAAGTTACGTATACACCTGCCCTGCTGCCTTAGGGTACTCCTTTGCAGCAGGCACGTCAGATGGGCCTGGTGCTTTCGATTTCACCCAGAATGATCCCAATGCGCCCAATGCTTCACCGGTTTGGCAAGTAGTTTCCGGTCTTCTCAAATCTCCTAGTAAGGACCAGATACATTGTCACTTCCCCAAACCTATTCTACTTGACGTGGGAGAAATCACTTCTCCCTATCTATGGACTCCGAACGTTGTGGATGTGCAAGTGCTGCGAGTCGGTCAACTTGTCATAATTGTCAGCCCAGGAGAGGCTACAACGATGTCAGGCCGACGTTGGAAAGAAGCGATTCATAATTCCGCTGCTTCTCTCGCCCTCTCGGGATCTTCCTCTATTGAGCCCATCGTTGTTATTGGTGGTCCAGCAAATAGCTATACACATTACATTGCTACCCCAGAGGAATATAGCATCCAACGTTACGAAGGCGCCTCCACACTTTATGGTCCCTACACACTGAATGCTTATATCAATTTGACGCTCTCTTATCTTCCATACCTAAGCGCATCTTCGGTCTCACAGCCGCCCCCCGGCCCGTTCCCCCCAGATAACGTCAACAAATCATTATCCTTCATTACCGGCGTCATTTACGACGGCTCGCCCTTTCTCAAATCATTTGGCGACGTGCTGCAGGATGTAGATTCGTCATACATCCGTGGTTCCACCATCTCGGCCATCTTTGTTGGTGCAAATCCACGCAACAACTTGCGTTTGGAGCAGACATATGCTGCAGTGGAGCAATTGCAACTGGACTCTGGGAATTGGATACCAGTCAGGGATGATAGTGATTGGAGCCTGATTTACAATTGGAAAAAAACGAGTCAAGTCTTAGGGACGAGCGAAGTAGAAATTGTGTGGGAGACTGAGGATTACACGGAACCCGGCACGTACCGAATCAGGTATTTTGGAGACTCAAAACCTGTGGGCGGAAAGATCACAGCATTCGAGGGCGTTAGTGGGGAGTTTACATTGGTATGATTATAGAAAAAGGCGCAGGTGGCACAGGAGTATGTATGAGTATTCTGTACTTTATCAGACATGTAAGTTCTATGAAGGATATGCGCTTGAAAGAAATGCATCAATGTTCCAAACTGTACAGTTGTCATAATAACTCCGACCAGCAAATAGGCCAGGATATCCAGCACGCCAGGAAACCAGTTGATTCACATCATTATTTCAGCTCCTTCTTCCTCTCTGCTTGATCCCATTTCCAAGCGTCTTCGAAGGATGTAGGTTTTTGCTTGACGTCGCCTTCTTTAAGCTTCAAGGCTGTGATGATCTTGAAGGCGCCAGTACCAACGCTCATCGTCTGCCCCATAATAATACACTCACTGACACCTTCTATTTTGTCTGATTTCATTCCGGCAGCAGCTTCGAAAAGATGATCCGGGGTCTTCTCAAACGATGCCAACATTAATACGCTATCCCGCATTTTAGAGAGACCGAATCGGGTGATGCCTAGGATTTCGCCTTTATAGGTCATCACGTCGGCGAGTAGTTCCATATGCCGGGGATCGATTTCCATGCCTTTCATAACTTCAGCAGTTTCTTTTGCAATTGTTGTACGAGCTGCCTCGATTCCGAGCACTTCGCGGCATTCTACTACACTATTGGTGATAGTCTTGGTGCCAACAACCCCTTCTGTTGTCATACACGCACGGAGTCCATACCCTTCGACTAGAACAGTGTACTTTTTCCCCCCTCGCGTCCCTATATTTTCTGCTGGCTCGACTTTGGGATCTTTATCCGAGAGATGGTTCTTGCCGCCTAATAGTTCCGAGATCTTATTCAAAGATTGTTGATTCTCAACCACAGCTTGCGAAGTTTTACCAACATGTTTTTGACCTTGATCCCTAGATCCTCGATCATTATCCACAGGTTGCTGAATTCCATCTAAAGGAATTTCATCGTCGTCCAAGGATTTTCCATCCCTTTCCGACAGATTTGGATCTTGATTTGATATTTGTATAATAGCACGAGTTGCATCTGGATAGCCTGATATAACAACAGTTGGTAAGGTACGTTTGAGATAATTCACGCGCAGCAAAAGATCTGATCCTCCCTCATCAATCGAAACCTTACTCTTTGTACCACCGTTACTACGGCCACCCGAGGAGCCACTGCTTTCATGAGTGACATTGATAAAAATGCTCTCACCGACAGTAGTGACATCACCTGGTCGAATCTTCAATTTCTTGTTTCGACAAATTGTAAGGGCAATATCTTCAATGGAGACACCAAGGTACATTTCGCTCAGTACTTTCGTATCTACGGATAGGCATAGTGTAGCTCTTTTGGCGGACCACAGGTCTTCGATGAAACGAATGACATCGGATATAAACGTCTTTTCTATTCGGGCTTTGACCATATGAGCTGCCACTAGCATGTTATCGCTTTTCAGCTGGCATGTGATGATGGGAGTGCTGATGATTTTCGAGGCGTTGATGATTTCCTTGATACGTGGGACGCCTTGCGTCATACTCATACCAGCCACACCAGCAAAATGGAATGTCTTCAAAGTCATCTGGGTTCCAGGCTCGCCGATAGACTGAGCACCAACAGCACCTACTGCATGGCCTGGCTCAACAAGAGCCTTCTCATACTTGTCGAAGCAAAGGAATAGGAATTGTTTCAGGGCTGAGCTTGTAACTTTAGCGACACGATCTCTTCGATGCTCCGTGTATGTGCCTTCATTAATCGGAGGCTTTGGAAGAGATTTCCGTATGGTATCCTTTGCTTGCCTTGCATCCTGTGTGTTGTCTGTGTTCCACGCTTTCGATGCAATATTCTGTGCTGTTTCTATCTTCCTAGCCAGCCCGTAGATATATGTTCTGACTGTCTTGATAAAGTTTCGCGCGCCTTCCTTTTCATCAACGCTCTCTGGCTTCTCACAAACGTAACTAAATTTTTCTCCAAGAAGGCCCACTCTCTCAAGCTGTTTCTCCTTCTCAGATAAATTTTTTTCACACAACTCTCTGACGTCCTTTGCATCTAGAGAGGCTTCACCGTTATCCCAAGTGATATTCTCCGCATGAGTCCACGTCCGATCAAAGTAGACAGGAACAGCACTGCCTTCCATATAAAGGGGATCGAGTTTGTCAGCCCCGAATTGAAACTGCACAATACCACCAGAGGAGGTTCTTACTGTGTCGTCATACTGAGTGGACAAATCTTCCAGTGACTTCATAAGACGTCTTGACATATAACCAGTCTCTGCAGTCTTCACTGCAGTATCTACCAACCCCTCACGACCAGATATAGCGTGAAACAAGAACTCTGTTGGGGTCAGTCCAGAGAAGAAACTATTCTTTACAAAGCCCTTCGAAGGAGGTAATCGGGCATGTTTGGGGTAGTGTGGTAAAGTTCGATCTTGAAAGCCGTCAGGAACACGTTGGCCACCTATAATCTGTTGCCCAACAACAGCGACCATTTGGGCAACGTTGAGGGAAGACCCCTTTGATCCAGATCTGGCCATGATAAGCGGGGAGTTCCACTTATTGAGATTATCGATGCAATAATTTCCTGCATCTTGTCTGACCTTGCTGAGCAAACCTGACATAGCTGACTCGAGACTTTCTTCCATATTACATCCCGCAGACTTCTTCAATTCACCATTCGTATACTCTTTTATACTTTTTTCGCAACCTCTATAGGCCATCGCCACGAGTTGGTTTTTCTTATTCACAAGTTCCTGCGATGGATAAACGTCGCTAATACCAATGGAAAATCCCTGATTTGTGAGATACCTGGCTGAAATTTTCGAGAGACGATTCATGGCCTTGACGGCTTCTTCAGGACCAAAGTCCCGAAGAATTATATAGAATATAGAATCTTTCTTTCCAGAGCCGATAGTAGTCTTGTCCATTCTACCACACATAACTTCAGAATTGCGAATCACAAGCCAGCCATCGTATTCACACATATCCGGGCGTTTGAACCTATACTTTGGATCCTCCGCTTCTTTAGGTCCATTGGCTTTCTTGCCGTCCTCTGAGTCATCATTTTTTGGAGGGATTCCTGGTGCCTTGTAATCTCGACACCTAGCATCGAGATTGACCAACACCTTGGACTCTTTATTGGGCCTCATGAGGACACTGAATATCTGTTTCCCAGTCCAAAGTGTTTGAGGTTTCACAATGGCTGGCGGGGGGAGATCCAAGTGAAGATTGCCATCTACCATATACATACATAGATGTGTGAATGTTTTCCTGTCAAAAAAACTTTCTTTGCTACTAAGAAGATATGCTGCCGTGATGAAGTCCTGGGTTGCCGAAATGATAGGCTCTCCATTCTTTGGGGTTGAAAGATTGTGCTGCACCCCCATGAGATTGATGGCTTCAGTGCGGGCTTCTTCAGTCTGAGGTACATGTAAATTCATCTCGTCTCCGTCAAAATCAGCATTATAAGGTGTACAAACACACTCATTCAAACGGAATGTCCTCCACGGCCTGACTTTGACATAATGGCTCATAATACTAAGCTTATGTAGAGACGGCTGCCGATTGAACAGCACAATATCACCATCCTCAAGATGTCTTTCAACTACATCACCAAATCGGAGATTGTTTGCCTCTTTTTCTTTGTTTGCAAACTGCAGCGATATCTTGTGATCAGAGTCTTTTTTAATTATCTGCACTGCTCCAGGGTGTTTGCTTGGCCCGTTATCTACACATTGGCGCAGCTTGCGGATATTTTGGCTCTGGACTCGTTCCGGATAGGTAAGATTCTTTGCAACTAGCATTGGAATGGCAACCTGTTCAATGCTGAGATTCGGATCAGGAGAGATGACAGTGCGGCCAGAGAAGTCCACACGTTTACCAGAAAGGTTTCCCCGAAAACGACCTTGCTTGCCTTTCAATCGCTGACAAAACCCTCTAATCGGCTTGCCATAACCTTGCTGCTGTAGACCTGGAACATCACTGTTTACGTACATGGCGATCTGGAGTTGGAGATATTCCCATTGGTCCATGATCGTCTGCACAGGCTGACCTTTCTGCAGAGCGCTTCTTATGAGAGAACTGATGTGCACAATATCAGCCAACTTGGTTGTGAGATCATCTTCCGTGCTTGCATTATCTTGAGCAACAGAAGGACGGATGCAAATAGGGGGCGCCGGAACGAACTGCCAGAGGAACATTTCGGGTCTTCCTTCAGCTGGGTTTAGGCCCAAGAGCTCACAGTCGGTGGGTGGAATCATCTTGAATAGATTCAAGACTCTCAGAGGATTGAGATCTTCCAAGGCTTTTTTCACATGTTTCTCTAGCTCCGGGTTGTTTTTTTTTGGCCTCCATGAAAGAATTCTCAAACTTGTGCATGCCTTCTGGAATTGTCTTCTTATTAGCCTTCGATTTGTTGTACACCAAGAACTTGTCATGTGCAAGTTTGAGGACACCGATTTTTCGAATCTGGCCATTCGTCGAGTCACAATACGGGCATTGCTTTGCTTTCCGACATTGTTCCTTTATTTTCTTACAGATTTGCGTTCGTTTCAAATTGTCGATTCCAGGTCTTCGTAAGTCTTTCAGATATTCACGGCGATCGGTTTCTGTAAGTAATATGCGAGCGCAGTTCTGCCATAAAGAAGTCAGCCTTGAGAACCTTGAGAAGATCATAGGGTTAGAGCATGCCTTGCATATATTTTGTAGGAAGTTCATTACGAGTCTCAAGTACCCAACATGAAATGCAGGCAAAGCAAGGCGTACATGACCGAAGTGCCCGTTGCAATTTCGGAGTCCTTCACCACATGTTTCGCAGAAGCCCGTCTTGCTAGAAATTCCCTGTGATTTGGCCTGTCAGCGTAGGACATTAGGTGTTTACATTAGACCCATACCAATCTTGAATCGAGGGCCCCATGTGGTACGGGTCTTCGCATCTTTTCAACATCGTACAGCATGCGATCCGACACCTCTAGAACAGCCTGGCTAACAATGTCCTGATTAGATTGAATGCCAAACTTCAACTCCTTAAAGCGCTTTGGAATGTGATCAATGACTTGAGCCTTGACGGACTCGCCGCCGCTCACAGAGAGGAGCGGCATTGTGACTGTGCAGCACTGACGACCGCGTGTATGCGTTGGCGTCGGCCTAGGTAGATGAGGACAATAAAATGCTATCTAGACATAATCTGACTTGCGAGCCAGATGCGGTTGAGCGTGGTGGGCATAGTTAGAGAAGTTGGGCTATTGCAAGGTCGGTGGTTGCAAGGAAATATTCGATTCAAATTCACTGATAAATTTCAAAACGCCCCGCCAAAGCACTAAGCTAGGATCTTATCTTATCTATGTATACACGTGATTACCTAGGTCTCTACTATCAGAGGTCCTCTTACAAATGACCTAAAATAAATATAAAAAACATATTCAAAATGGTCCAATCGTAGAAACTACAAGTCATAAGCTCTTAATATATAACACACGACAGTAAGTGGTACGGCTAAATTCTATGTATTATGCTATGGTATGTTTGCCATCTTCTCCACCACGCAGAGCAAGAAATGCTCGGACATCTGTCACATACTGTAGTCCTTCTAACAGCGGCACTAGGTGGAGAAGGTCATTATCAGTAGGATCATTGATCCAGCCTTCTATGGGTATCGCATTGTCTATGATCAAAGTCAGCAATTACGCTTGAATCTTGAGATCTGGGTTGTTTACCCTGATGAAACATATAACTCAAGGGACTATTATCCAGAATCATAACTTTACTTAAATCTGGCTCCACGGAACTTAAGTCTTTGATGAAAGCCCCATTTCGATATGTACAATGTTGGCGGTAGTATCGACCAGAGAAGAATTTCCTTTCTTGTTCTAACCAGTCTATCACCGGATCTGCGTACTCCTGTACCGACGCTGTGAAAACCACCAAATTATACCACTTGCAAACCTGAAAAAGTTGTTAGCAGGACTCGCATGTTCTTACTTAGGTACTGTCGGCAACTTACCCGCCGTAAAAAGTCATCGCAGTGAGGTCTTTTATGCACGTAATAAAGTATAGGATGCTGTGGACCAATAGTTGCATTTCCACTTGCCCCCACAAAGGTATTCAGTTTTACTTCAACCATGTGACCAGTGCTCATTCGACCACCTTTGGCCATACTGTGGATCAATGTTTCGTCAAGGTCGAGGATGAGGGTCTTCTGCGTGGGCCTTCCATTAGGGGTATCTAGCAAAGTATAGGATGGTCGGCGACGGGGAATAAGTGGTCGTGGAGGTGCAGGTGCACGAGGATATTTTGTCATGAGCAAAGAAGCAGCTGGGGATGTGGGGGATTTCAGGGTCGCAGGCGATATCTCGCCGGACGGTATGGCGCCAGAACCATTACTTTGAGTGCTCGCGGATTGTGTTTTGCGGTGCTTTCTTTGGCGCATACTATCTTCGTTATGAAGTTTGATACGAATGGAACGCCTCGCAGGCGCAATCTCATCCGGGCCCTGCAATGATTTTGATCTTGCATGCCGGGATGAGGTAAAATTGTCCTTCTCACTCAGAGACGGGTCAAAATCCGATTCAGACTCAGATGACATTCCAGATGAAGAAGAGTTCGCATTTTTCGAGCCCTTAGTTAACCCGCGACGAGTAGAATCCCACGTTCCGATATCGTAGCTCTCCACACGGCTACTTTCATTCTTGGACGAGCTACCAACAGAGTGGGCTGTCGATGTTATCCTTGATCCACCTAACAAGATCCCTCCGAACTTTCGTATCTGTGTAAGCGGCGCAAAATGCCCTCTGTCGTCATATAAATATGCCATAAGGTAGACGCCTGGTACAGCTAAAGTCGAAAGAGTCCAGCGTATAGAATGAATTATTCTCAACGAAATTAATTGCCATCCTGATAACTTCGGATCGATACCTCCTCTATCCCCTATGCCCAAGAGAGGCGTTTCCTCATGTATGGATGGGTCATCTTCGTTTTCGATCTCTGTAGTGTCGACTAGCTCCCTGATCTTTTCATCTGATGTATCCTCTCTTGAATTCCTTCTGGACCCAATGACTCCCGCAGATGCCAATACATTCCCGTATGAGTTTGTCCGTGAGGGAGCCGGTGTTTGTGGCGGCGACACTCGTGCCGAGAGGATATTCAGAGAGTTCATCACTCAGCCATGAAGAACGATGCAGTGGGGCGTGTGAGGTACCAAAATCGAACTTCCTGCTGCCGCAAGTCAAGGCGTAGTTTGTTTGTTATCGTGATGACTGGAACTGGTATGAGACGTCTCTAAACGAGAGCTTTGATGGCGAAAACAAACAAATTCACAGGGAGAAGGAAATATAGCATCAGAAAATTACTGTAATAGTGAGCACAAGAGGTACTGTACTGTAGCAAATGCTTGTCTGAAGTGTGTTCTGGTGGATCAAGGCGCTAGGTCGTGGATGGGATGTGGAGAACGACAAGGAGCTTTGTTTTGTGTATTTTTCCGACTTTCGCCAAATCTGAAAGCATTACTTACCTCCAACATCACATTGCACATTCGATCTCCGTACTAGGACAACTCTTGAAGCACTGTCGCATAGCCCCCAATACGCAGCGACATTGTCATAGGGAAAGATGAAAACAAGTAGTTGATTGAGTGGTTCATAGCAGGTGGTGCCCCTCCTCTCCAGTAACAAATCTCAAACTGCACAAATCCGCGGCTTGGTGAGAGCCACTGTCATCCTTTCGCAGCACACAGGACATTAGCCTTTTCAAGTATGCCGTCTGTGCCAAATGGCCATGCGCCAAACCTGAGCGTCTACCTCAAGTCATTGAAAACCCAAGACTTGGAACCGTCCATCGAAAATCTCATCTCGTACGTTGCCCAGCTCCCCTTTTAAGTGAACCTACTAACAACATACTTACAAAACACAGCCTGCTTAAGAGACGACAAATCAAAAATTCAAGACCATGCGCCATAGCAACAGTCCATCTTCTCCTGCGTGTAGTTGCCAAGTTCAGATGGACAGATATTGCGAAACTGTTAGAACGCGTACAGCAAGTCGGGCAAAGACTTATAGAAGCACAGCCGCGCGAGATGGTCGTGGGCAATATTATCAGGCGGGTTCTGGGTATGATCCGAGATGAAGCAAAAGAAGACCGCAGCGAGGATGTCAGCGATTCAGCATCGAATAGCCAGATGGGGTCTCCGCGGCGCGTCCCAAGTGATTTAGGAGCTTCGAGAGATGTTGGGCCTGGTTTGGCTCACTTCAGCCCTCTTCGATTTGGCTCAGATGCTTCGGAGTTACCTGAGAGCAACGGAGATGATGTATTTGGAGCGCGGACTCAGAATCCAAGGCCTCCATTGCTGACCTCACACACCTCCTATGCTGTTATGAATGGTATCCCAGTACAACAATCGATGTTCAACCTACTCTCTGCTGGCCCCTCGCCCGCATCGACTCCACCAAATGCCAGTTCTCCGCATGGGAAATCGGTAATCAATGCTGTTTCCCTTACACAACGAATTACCTCTACATCAAACGATTTGAAAGCTGAAATAATCAGTGGGATTGAAGAAATCATTGACGAGCTAGATCAGGTTGACGACCAAATTGCTGGCTATGCTCAGGAGCATATACATTCTAATGAGGTTATTTTAACACACACATCATCCTTGAGTGTTCAGAAATTTTTGTTGAAGGCCGCTGAGAAGAGAAAATTTACAGTTATTGTTGCAGAAACATATCCAAACGATCACGAAGCTACCCATATATCAGTCACTGGTAGGGTCGGCCAGGCACTGGATGGCACTGATGAGATGAGCACAGAGACTTTTTTTAAGCCTCTCACAGCTGCTGGTATTACCGTCATTCTCCTGACCGATGCAACAATTTTTGCTATAATGTCAAGGGTTAATAAAGTTATCTTAGCTACCCATGCAGTCATTGCGAATGGTGGTCTGATAGCAGCGGCCGGTGCTCGAATTATTGCAACAGCAGCAAAGGTACATAGGACGCCTGTTATTGTGGTCAGTGGCATATACAAACTCAGCCCAGAGTACCCATTTGAGTTTAAATCACTCATTGAATATGGAGACCCTGGAAGTATTGTCGGCTATGACGATGGCGCACTGGTGGATAGCCTGGAAGTCGACAACCCCTTATTTGATTATGTCCCCCCCGATCTCGTCGATCTGTATATCACCAATCTGTAAGTACTGCCCCTCGTCACAAACACATGCTGATTCTTCGGACAGCGGCGCACATGCACCTTCATATCTATACAGGATTGTTGCAGATCATTACAAAACAGAAGACATCAACTTCCATCAACCCGAACTACAAGTCTGAGGCGCATATGAGAGTGAGAGCATGTCAAGGAAAGCGTGAGGCTACGTAAAGGAGTGCCAGTGTCATGCATACAGCAGAGAGTACAGGACAGGGCAGAAAGATGCTGTTGCCTGAGGGGGCCGCGTCACCGCGGGGGGGTTACTGAACACGAGGAAAAGTACAGGCGCAGACTAAAGGAGCGATTGGCTGTATTCGAGTCGCTCCACACTTTAACGTCACCCCGCACTCCAGCTATATTACCTTAAACTAGGTACCCAAATACAAATCTCTTTACTTACTTCTTGCAAGCCGCTCCATCGGCTCCATCACACACGGCGCATTGCGACTAATCTTGCCCTCGCATATCATCGTCTTCATCCCTTCGCGATCTTCTAGAATTCCCCTTATCAAGTGTCACAGCTTGGTCTGCGATGATGGACCAGCTACCGCCCCCACCATATAGCGAAACCGATATATATTCGAATCCGGGCCTCTCAACTCCCAGCGCATCTCATACCGATGCAACCTCGTCTGTCGAAGAGACGATAATATACACTCCGACAGAGTCCTTGAATCTGGACCTGGGAGATGAAGTCCACTCTCCTTCATCGGCAGCCTCATACTTCCAATCAAGGCAGGTGCAACTTCAGCAGTCAGCCCGTCCGGCAAGAGTCCACAGCATAACTGTCACCCTGGAGACTGTGGCTAACGACCTTCAATACCCGGAACCGGCTCAGGAATGGCTGGCAAGAGATGTCACTCAACAAGATTGGGATACTTTCGTTAACCACCTGCTCCCAGACCATGCTAAGGACCTCAACAACAAGGTAGCCGACCGGAAGCTCAACGATGAATTGATAGGAGATCAAATGCATAAGCTTACTCTTGGACAGCAAGACCCGTCCAGAATAGATCTAAGACAGGTCAACGCTCAACTCGAAACTCTCCGCCAGCCATTATCTTCGGGAAAAGTCGATTGCCTAAGAACATTGGACACCACGATTGCGGAATGGAACGAGGGATTTTTTCGACCGCGAGGGATCATCATTAGATTGATTGATTCGGAACTTGTCACTAGTAAGGAAAGCACGACAATACCAAGCTCTCCGAAACCTTATGATCATGAACGTATACCATCCTCGTCAGACAATCGTACGGGACGAAGAACTATACTCAGATTCAATCCGTTTTCAAGCATGGATGCAAGCTCTAGTGGCTTCAGGATGGGCCCTATTGTCGCAAATAGCGAGGGCTTTCGAATAGGCAAGAATGGTCTAGTTGCTGACGCAAATGGTTTTCGTATTGGCAATGCTCTTGTGGCGGATAGCAATGGTTTCCGTCTAGGTCGCGGCTTTATAGCTGATGGGCAAGGGGTGAGTGTGGGAGGAAGATCTTTCGGAAGAAAGGAGCATGTACAGCATGAACACCAGAGGTACGCGTTCTCCACGATTTTATTTTATATTTTAGAATACCCAAGGGACCTTAGAGCATTTATCTTTAAGTCCTACCTAATATTATTATATCTTCAAAGTCGTAGAACACCTATGCTCCGAAGGTTGCCTTCACGAGTATCGCTAACTCCAAGTTCTTGAGGACAGACACATGAGCCATCAACACCGTGGGCGCCGCCAAGATCGACAGCATCGGGAAAGACGATGTCGATCTTCATTTTCATCCAGCTCTAGCTCTTCAAGCTCTTCGAATTCTACTTCGTCGAATGCGTCCGTAGGGTCCCTACCCGATTACGACAGTCTGGAAGGACCGCAACTATCAGCTGCAAAGCAGACACTAATAGAATGGCTCAGCCATTCCGAGCAAACTATAACCAAAGAGACAGTTCGCAATATACGAATGAGGATCAACACAACCAATAAACAGATGATAGGCAATTATAATCAAAACTCAACAACGTTGCGAAAAGAGGTCAAGGATCTGTTGAAGCAATTTAAGCATAGTAAAAGGACTCAGAAGATTCGTAGGAAGGCTCTAAAGAGGGAACGACGTGCATTTAAGAAGGCCGAAAAGAAAGTGAGGCGTGGTTTAAAGAGAGCGGAGCGAAAGAGCAGACGACAAGAGCAGAGAGGAAAGAATATGGAGGGCTCACAGACGGCGAACAATGCATTCCCCGCTGTATCATTTCTACCAATGACACAGAGACATTCACTTATCGACAAACCATCCAGCAGATTATCGCGCGGTCCAATGGATTTATCCTCAATGATTGGGCCTTGGCCATATAATCAAGACGTCCCTTTTGCGCCCGGGACGTCTGGAATAACTCAAGGCCCTCCTAACTCCATCTGCAGTAGCTCAGCAGATATCCATGCCCAAGCTCTTATTATTGAAGCTGAGGCTGACGGCAAAGAAGCAGAATCTATGAAGATGAATATGATGGTCACAAAGCCTGAGGCTAAAGAGGGAATGAAAGTTGTCAACACGAGCAAGGCAACTGCCTTAAAAGAAGAGGCAGAGAGTTTAAGGAGGGAAGCACGGAGGCTAAGAGCAGAAGCCTCACACCTAGACCAAGAACTTGCCAGAGAGCTTGACGAAGAACAGAATTACAGGCAAGCCGGGGGATATTACTAGTGATAGATCGGCCATATCTAATGCGATTTAAGAGTAGCTGAAAGCTACACTTGATTCGGAAACTCATCTCTCTAATTGTGCCAGTTGTTTTCGTGGAGTGTAGTCATTGGACATTTTATGACAGTCCTTATCCGGAAATATATTTAAGTTAACTCCCTGCGTGAAGTTTCGATTTGGCTGGGAAGTTTAGGAAATTTAGGACTTGATGTCAAGGAATAATGAAGCTATTTACACACTCGTGACTCTATATTTATACTATAGAAGCAGACGCCTATTGATGTTAATTACTTGTGTACGAGAGCTCTCTTATGATGTACAATTAGTCCTTCCTAGACCCCTATTCCATAGCAAATTGAGTAAAAGCTGAATGGCGAGAGTGGAACATTCGGTTGAGAATAGATATTGTTCAAGTCTCTATAATAGCTGCGAGAAGTTTAGCCTGTTCTCTCCTCATGGCCGCATCACATGCCTACCAAGTAGTTTAGCACCACATGTATATATCTAAGAACCTTTACAGTAGAACATACCTTTTCTGAAGCTTTGATCTTCAGCAAAGTCTCAGTAGAAACGCCGTCGATGTCCTCCAACAACTCTTCAACTCTAGACCGGTGCTCGAGGTCTAACAAACCAATATCTTTTCTGAACCCAGACGACATTTCCGCATCTTTACGGGAGTCAACCTGTAACAGCTCTTGCCCCAGCACTCCCACGCCAAGCTGAAGGATTTCTTCCTGGATCCCTTCCCATCGCTTCCAGTAGTCCTCCAGTTTTGTCTTCTCTTTTTCAAGGCTTGTTTTGAAGTGGGTGACGCGTTGTCCAATCTCAACAACCTCAATTAATTGCTTGCCATCCATGCTAAACGTGGTTTGAATATGATCCTCTGTAAGAGGTGCAGCAAACATGGCCATCATCCCCGAGACAGATCTGAAAAATACTCTATCGCTCGCTCTGGACTCGTCAAGTGTGGCCATGGACGAGCCATGGAAATCAGTAATTTTAGATATGAGAGTTGCACTGATACGCCCACGCACGTCTTCGAGACCAACTGGTAAATATGATGAGCTTAAACTTGTGTACATGTAGTTGAGGCATACCATTGACTGCGTTGGAAAGTACCTGGCCCATTGGGATATCTTGGGGGGCTGAATTCTTCTTATCGCAGGCCTTTCCTTTAGGCTTCTTGAAAATGCCGGCAGCTGAGACAGTTTGCTTTGCTTTGTGCCGCTGTCGACTGATTTTACCTGCTTGGTCCTTTCGAATAGGTCTCTCAACGGAAGAAACTGGCTTTGTATTGGCGGTATGGTTCCGGCCGGATCGGTGGCGGGTGGTGTTCGGGCGTGCCATTTTTGTCTAGTGGTTCGTTGGGAAGAAGCGCCCTTTTACAAGCAGAAAAAAACTGCTTCCTAGATGCAGATGCACTCATGCCCAAAGTGGAAGGGCACTGTTGTGGCTGGGATGTTTAGGTTTGGAAGAGACGCGTGAAAAGTTGAGAAAGGTAGGTAGTAGAACGAGACAGCAAGACCTAAAGCAGGAACAGATAGTTTGCTCCCGTGCTGATGTTCAAGCCCAGTGTATTGATTCTTTCCAGCTTCTTTATATATTATATTACATTGTAGTATATTATATAGAACTATTCAACAATTTTCGGTGGGGTCAATTTGAGACTTAGGGTATGGTAGAGCGCATGGTGGAATCATTCACAAGTTTGAGTAGCTACTGCTTGCTCCAAAAACCATCAAGGATTGCTTTATGTACCGTGAAAGGACAACATATTTGCATCGACCTTTTCCAGGGCCAGGATCTTAGGTTTTCTGATTCTGGAGTATCGCTGAACATCCGGAATCTTCAACCTCAAGGATCAATAGCAAAGACTAAATCAGCAGACTATGTGCCTGGTTATAGTATGACCCTCTACAAGCCATTTACTCACCCAGACTCAACCTCTCTTCAACGACTTTCGCAATGCCCGTCCATTCTTTCATCGCCCCATTCCCCATATCGCTGCAAGCCAACTCTTTTCTTTTGGCCGAAACACCTCAAACTACCCTTCATTGTCATCACCACCAAATTCCCATTCCTCCACTAGGATAGCAATCTGCCTTTTTGTAATGGGATGTCTCCACATCGCCGTATTCATCGCAATTTATTGTTTTCTTCCTTAGCGCCTAGCTTCTTTCTCCCCTCGATTCCTGGCCTGGCAATTCAATCTCTCTAGTAGTATCCCAAGCTCTGACAACACTGGTCAATAAGTTATCACTAAAGCCACCCATGATTTTGGCCAGCGTATTTGCGCTAAATGAGCAGATCACGAGTATATGTGCCCATCTTCTCAACTCGATGTGTAGAATCCCGTGACCTCTCTTCCATGATAGATCCACTCGTCCTCGTCAAGATGAAGATGCCATTTTCATAGATTAATTGTACTAATAATGGTGGCACGTTCTGGGAAGCCCGGCATGTCGGGTACAAGATGAAGTAACTCCTTTGATAGTCCAAGATCTGACTTAGCCGAGGCTTGAAATTCTCTCAGCCTTGTAGTTACATAATCATGTATTATCAATCACCAAAATCGTCGCAAGAGTAACAAAAGTTGTCACCGACCTGCAAATGGAAATCTGTGACAGAGTATACTATTAAAAATGTTAGCGAGACCGTTAATATCGTCGGTATGTCTTCTTCTTCTACAAATATAATTTATTAACACTAACATGACAATATAGACATTTCGACGCAATGGAGCTCGCCCAGCAGCTTCAATTTTTGCCTCCAAATTCGCTCCACCTAGATTCTCCGCCATACCCCGAAGATACCTCTCCACAGAAACACGACAGGCGATCGAGAAGGCCGTTGGATCTGCGCCGGTCGTGTTGTTTATGAAGGGCACCCCAGAAACGCCTCAGTGTGGATTTTCAAGGACCAGCATTCAGATATTGGGTCTACAAGGAGTAGATCCATCGAAGTTCACCGCTTTCAATGTACTAGAAGACGAAGCTTTACGACAAGGTAAGTTTACAGGGCCTGTAGGCAACTAGCCACGACCAGACTTTTTATAAATATGCTAATCAGTATGCCTAGGAATCAAGGAGTATTCTGAATGGCCGACCATACCACAGCTGTACGTTGACAAAGAATTCGTAGGAGGATGTGA
The DNA here is from genome assembly GCA_002276475.2 of Chlorociboria aeruginascens. Lineage (NCBI taxonomy): Eukaryota > Fungi > Ascomycota > Leotiomycetes > Helotiales > Chlorociboriaceae > Chlorociboria > Chlorociboria aeruginascens. The sequence continues at coordinate 2,600 of NCSK02000308.1, read as the reverse complement.
TATCTTGATGGAGATGCATCGTAATGGAGAGTTGGCTAAGATGTTGGAGGAGAAAGAGGTGTTGGTTACTGCAGAGGGAGAAGCTTCGAAGTAAAACGAGCTACCGATTTTACAACCTGTATCAATACAATATTTTTGCACTTGGTGTACAGTCACGATCTTTGTCTATACTTTTGAGTACTGTACTTCGAAGCCCACCGCTGACCTCCCTAAGCCGTTCAGTCCTGTCCCACGAATGCAGCACGACCGCATGGAACAGTGACGAAGCCCTGCTTTGAATTTACCGTGCGTAAAAGCTAATAGGTACGAGCTAAGCTCTAGATACCTTATATTCTGGTATATCATATAAACGAGGGCATCATTGCCAACTGACGAAATCGACAACCCTTTCTTATATATATTGCATTGCTTGGCTAAACTTACGCGATGTTCCCCTTAAGATCGTGACGTAGTGTGGGGAACGACCGATTATTTATTTTCACTACAGTTTACTTACTCCAAATCTTTTGACTTCTTTTAAATAACTAAAGCTCCTCTAACTTGAGAAATTATTTTCTCGTTCGTCCAACTCCAAGAACCGAACGAAATAGCAAAACTTTGAAATGGTCTCTACTGAGGACCTGACAGCCGAAAAGCTGTTTTCTGTGAAGGGGTTTGTAGCCGTCGTAACAGGGGGAGGTACCGGAATTGGCCTGATGGCTACCCGTAAGATTCCCCTTTGCGATCCCTATTTCGTCAATGAAGTATTCCTCAAAAACAACCCAAAGAAGCAATACTAAGCTAGCTGCCCTTCCTAGAAGCCCTGGCTGCAAATGGAGCTCGAGTCTACATCACCGGCCGAAGAATGGAGGTTCTCCAAAATGCCGCAAACACTCACAGTCCTACAAAAGGCGGAGAAATTATCCCGTTAAGTATCAAGGTCTCAATCATCATCAATGGGCGGTGGCTAATGCTCCTTAGGATCGGTCCTTGCGACGTCACCCGGAAAGAGGATATAGAGAACCTTGTTGCTCAGATCTCTGAAAAGGAACCATTCATTAATCTTCTTGTCACTGCTGCAGGCATAATGGGACCCAAGGCAGAACCAGAGAGCAATAAGGCTTCCGAGCTAAAAGATACACTCTTTAATAGCGAATCTTTCTCGGAGTGGTCTGATACATACAACACCAACGTCAGCTCCGTCTATTTTACTACGGTGGCTTTCCTTCCTCTGCTCCAAAGCGGTAAAGAAAGTCATGGTCATCTCTCTGCGTCCGTGATTGTAATTTCATCAATCTCAGGCATAATGAGACATGCACAAGGCCATTTCAGTTACAATGCTGCCAAAGGTGCCACTGTTCATTTATCCAAATTGATGGCATATGTAAGGTCCCCTAGGCAGCGATCCTTGTTCCTGTTCTATCGATGACACTGAAGAACGCAATAATTGGTACTGTTGGATCCTCTAAGAAAAAGAAGAAGCAAAGGTTGTAAGGAAACCACTGCTAACTTCTCTACTTTCTCTAGGAGTGTATGTGCAAATCTTGATTCGAGTAAACCGATCAAAACTAATTTTATTGCCTGAAGTCAAAAAAGCTGGGATTAGGGTCAATAGCATCGCACCTGGATACTTTCCGAGCGAACTGACGACGCACGAGAGCGACGAGAATCAAAAAAGCCACATTCCACAGGAGTACATTGACTCGAAAGGTCATATTCCTATGAGGAGAGCAGGAGATGATGAAGAAATGGCCCAGGGGATTATATTCTTGGCGAAGAACAATTACGTTAATGGGGAAGTGATTGCAATTGACGGAGGAGTATTGTTGGATATTCCTCGATGAATATCTGTCGCCCGGTCGTAAGCAATACTTCCCCAGCAAACCCGTAATACCAAAACCTCAAGGTGGGGTTAAATTGTTAAAACCTAGTAGATAATACAGGAGTATGACAAAGTAGGAATTATGCTACAGCAATATTCAAAATTTTAAATAATAATACAAGTCAAAGGATCATGCCTTAGAAGTATACTTTCTCATCAATTACCACACCCCATTCATGGTCCTCTTTCCCGTACATGATGCTTACCAGCCAGCTCTTGATTAGTGTCGCATATTCACCGCTATCACCACGAACCATGGGAATCTGCAGATTACGTTGCCTATAGCTTATCACCGATACTGGGCATACGAAATACCTGCTGGACGTCAGTACCGACCTGGTGCTTCAGAGTATTGTATCACTTACCGCTGTCTCTGCCACAAATGCTTCAATCATGCGGCCATCTTCGATCGTCTGATCTATGTCGTCCATAGTGAAATTTCGCTCCACTATCTCAATAGTTTCCAGTCCAGGTGTCCCTTCATAAAGTCTTTCTCGTGATAGTTGTAAAATACTTCTTATTGTGACACCATCTAGAATAATCTTATTTTCTGATGGCGCCGTAACAAGTTGCATCCTATCTTGCGACCTCCATACGACGAAGAAATTACTCGCCCCAGCTTCCGTTACCATGACATCTAGCAACCATAAGACCTGATCACAACCTCGAGCACGAGCTTCTGCATTTGCCATGAGGCTTGGCCCGTAGTTGGCACCAACCTTTGCATACCTGAACCCCT
>NCSK02000307.1:20631-31110 GCA_002276475.2 Chlorociboria aeruginascens | reverse complement strand
CAAGCTTATAATTATTATTTATAAAGCTATAAGTAAAATTATAATAAAATTTCTTTTGCATAAAATATATTATAATATATTAAAAATAAGAATTATATAAGCTTTAAATATTTAGCCAAATAGCTTGCGCATTATAAATGCTATTTTTATTATTTNNTTTTTTATATAAATTTTTATAATATATTATATTATATTATGCCGTATTGCTTATTATTATTTTTATTATTATTTTTTGCTTTAATAAAATCTTAACTAAGCAGGAAAATATCGTTAAATTTTTTTATTATTTTTATTATTAATAATAAAAGGAAAATTTGCCTATAAATATTAATATATCTTATTAAATAATTAGCAAATCTTTATTCGATAGCGAGAAATATTTAATATTTTTTTTAAAATTAAGCTTATTAACTTAATATAATTTAATAAAGCATTTAAAATATTAATTATATCGATCGAACGGCTTGGCTATGCCGGCGGCGGGCATCGAAAACAAATATTATTTTTTAATATTAATAATAAAAAATTTTTAAAATTTTTAAAAAAGCGCAATATTAAAAATATTATTTTTGGCCAGCTCGATATAAATGCAATTTGCAAATTTTATTAATTTATTAAAATATTTATTATATTTTTAAAAAATTTATAAATAATTAATATTTAATAATATAATATTAAATTTATTTTTATATAAATAGTTTTTTATTTATAATAATATTTATACGCCGTTAAACCTAAGCTAAAAAAATTTGCAGCGTTAATTAAGTTTTTTAATTTATTTTTTGGCATAACGCAAGCAGCAACGGCGCTTTAACGAAAAAAAAAATAATAATAAATTTTGTTATAATAGTTATTTTAGTTGTATAACGACGAGGAAAAGCTATAATAATTAAAATTAAAAATAAAATTAATAATAATCGAAATATAAAAAATAAAAAAAAAAAAAAAAAAATAAAAAAATAAAAATAAAAATAAAAATAATAAAAATTAAAAAAAAAAAAAAAAAAAATAAAAAAAAAAAAAATAAATAAAAAAAAAAAAATATATATATCCTCGAAAATTCGAAGGCTTGAATTAACTACGTTATTATTGTTTTTATTATTAAAATTGCTTTTGTTACTAATTCCGCTTTTATTATTATTTTGCTATTATTAATTATAAATAGCTTTATAATAATATTGCAATAAGCAATTTATGCTTTGCTTTCGCTACGCTTATAAAATATTATTGCTATTAAGCACGAGCCTATAAAAAAAAATGTTTATTATTTTATTTTTAAAATAAATAATATAAATAACTAAATTTTAAATTATTAATTAAGCGATATTACAATTTAATATAAAGTTAAAATTGCACGAGCTAAGCATTCGCATAAAATAAAATTGGGAATTCGATCGGGTCGCTAGGAATAAATGCCGATATATAACTAATAAAATTATGGAATTATAATTCCTAAAAAAGGAAATATTATTAGAAAGCAAGAGGTTTACGGGGTTGTTACGGGGTTCGCACGGATATTTTTTAAATAATATAGCTAATATAACGATGTATGAATTTAGATAAAAGATAATATAAGGTTGTAAGGTTCCCGAAAAGGCTTTTTAGCTTTTAGTTTTGTTTTAGGAATATATCTATTGTGGCTTTTTTATTCTGTTCTATCGATTTTTACAATAAATTAATTGTTAATTTTTCTTGCTAGCCCGCTTATTATAAGATTATTAACGCTTAAAAAATTAAAATTAAAAATTAGCCAATTTTTTAAATCTAATAAATAATTAACGTTTTTTAATATATTTATTTTGGATATAAAATCTCGCGATATTTTTTGTATTAAATGCATTAAAAAACTATTAAAGCATTTTTAATAAATATGCCAAAATTAATTTATTTCGGCGGCGAACCGCTATTATTTTTATTATGCAAAAAATAGCATATATAAACCGGTAAGGCTTCGTTAATAAATTATTAAAATATTTAATTAATATTTATAAAATTTTTTTTTAAGCTTTATAATAAAGCTAAGCATATTATAAATATAGCAGCGGAATATAATACGGATCGTTACAAATTTTTAATTTGTTTACGCCTAGCTTATGCTTTTTTTAATTTTGCTTTCAAAAGCTTAAATTATAACAAAAAGGAATTTATTACAAAATTTAAATAAATTAAGGCTTAGTTGGGGTTTAATTAACTTATTGCTAATTTAATTTTTAGAAATTAATTTTAAATATTTTTTAAAAAAGCAATTGCCAGCAGCACCAACTTAATTCTTAATAAATTAAGCAATTTTTATAAAATAGTTAATAAGCAATTTAAAAATTTGGTTAAGGTTAGAAATATATTAAATTAATTTTTTCGAAATATTCAACAATTGCAAAAAATTATAATTTATGATTTTCGGCATATATTTTTAATAAATTAATTAAAACTAGGTTAGGGTTTCGTTAATTAATTATTAATTAATTAAATTTAGAATTTTTTTTAATAGCGTTAGGTTTTTTATATAAAATTTAAAAGCTTTTTTTATTAAAAATATTAAAACTAATTTTTTTTTTTAATAAAAAACTTAGTAGCAAAGTTTTAAATAGATTTACGCCGCACAGCTATTTCGCAATAAAATTTTTAAAACATTGCGAATTAGGCTTTGCAAAATAATACAAAAAAATCTATAAAAAAAAAATATTATTAAAAAGAAATAAATCCGAATGCCTCAAAAGATTAAGATTAACAATTCGGAACCCAATAGTTAAGAATTCGTTAAAAATAGATTTATAGTTTTTTGCAATAAAAATAATTTTATTTTAGGTTTTTTGCTTTTTTTTAATCTTATTTATAATTACGTTTTTATTAGGGTTTTTTTAATCGAATTTTTTAATTAAACGTTTGCAACTATTTAAATAATTAATTATTAATTATTCGTTATCGGCCGAAATATAATTAATTTATCGAATTAATTATTTTTTTTAATTTTTTCGGGTTTTTTTAATAAATATTTATTTTATTTTATATTTTTTATTATTTTTTACTAAGTTGGATTAATATATTATTGATAAATTGCTTTTTTTTCGTTAATAGGGTTTTAGCAAAAATATATAAAAAATATTATAAAGCTTATTATATTTAAATAATAATAATAGCTTATATATCTGCGTTTTAATAATTTTAATAATTTTGAAAAGCCCTAAAAATTTATAATTTAGCTTTTTGTTACTTTAAATAATTTTAATATTTTAAAATAATAATAAAATTTTATTTCCCAAATTAAATAATTTTGGTATATAATTTTGATTATATTATTTCGTTTGCTATTTTTTAGTTTTTTGCTATAAAATTATTAATTTTTTTTTAATTGCCATAATAGCTTTAGTATATTTTTTTGCTAACGGTATTTTTTTTTCCTATAGGATTGTTCTCGATTTCTTAATAATTATTTAACAATATTTTATATTAAGCTTTATTAAATAAAATATTAATAAAATTATAAAATATATTATTATATATAAATTCGGCGATTGAAAATAGGTTTATCTAATTGTTTTATATATAGGTAATATATAATCGTAGCTATATTTCGATAGCTTGGTTTTGCTTTTTAGTTTATCTATCGATTTATAAATAAAAAATTATTAATAATCCTTGTTTTATTTTTAAATAAAAGCATAGCTTTAATTAGAACTTGCTAGTAAATACTAAGCCTTTATTTAATATTATATAAATAAATAGTTTATAATTCTTAAATCAATTTTTTAAGAATAAATCTATTAGTTTTATAAAAATAATAGTTTTATTGCAAGGAATATATCGGAATATTTTTAAAAATTTATTAATTATAATAAAAATTAAATTAAATATAGTTTTAAATATTTTATTTTTATTTAAAAATAAATTTATAATAAAATTTATAAAAATAAATTAAAATAATTTATTTGGCATCGATAACGCTTGCATTTCGCTAATTTTTTAATAATAAATCGTTTTGATTCGTTAATAAACATTATATGTTTTAATATATATCTTTATATTTTTATATAAAGCCGGCTAATAATATTTATATTTTATTAATTTAATAATTTTTCGTTGCCCAAAATAATCCCTAAATAAATCGTCGTAACAAATCTTTATAATTTTATTTTTAATTGCTATATTAAAAAAAAATATAAGCTTTTTTATTTAGCTTTATAAACCCCCGAATATCCAATTTTTACTTGGTTTAAGCGCCGGCTTTTATTTTTCTTAGCTTTAATATTGCTAATTAATCTTTTTTTTGCAAATTAATTAATAAAAAAAAATAGCAACTCTAATTTGTTAAAATAAGCCGTTTTTAATTTTATAGCGTTGGCTATTACTTTCCGTGGTACCCAATAATTATTATTATTGGTACTAGCAAGTAACGTTTTATTATTATTTTGCAAAAAAAAATATTAAATTTTTTTTTATAAATTTTTATAAATTTATTAGCTTGGTTATTGCTAATTATTTCGATAATATTAGCTTTGGTTTCAAAAAATTAATTACTAATTATAATTTAAAAGCTTATAAAATATTTAAATTTTAATATTTCGTTAATGCTTGCTATTTTTTTAGTTTTTTTAATAAAGCGAAGCAATTTTATTTTTATTGCTATTTTTAATTTATTTTATAATATAAGCAATAAATTTATTTTTTAATTTTTCGTTAATATATAATTAAATTTTCGCAAAGGATCATCGGCTGGGTTTTGTGGGCCTAATTAATATTTAATTTCGAAATTATAAGCGGACAAATTTAAAGCTTATTTGGCTTGTCGACGATTTAATATCGTAATTTTTATAAAATATTAAAGATTATTATAATTAATTAAAATTTAATTAAAAAATATTATTTTTAAAATAATATTTTTAATAGCTAAAGCTTATATAAAATATTTAATTAAATATAATTTTATTAATATTTTCAAAATATAAATGCTATAATTTAAACGCGTTATCTTAGCAAGAAATATAATTTTTAATAAAACGCAATTTTATAATAGCAAAAATTATAATTTTAAATTAATAAAAAATATAAAAAAAATTATAAAATTAATTAAAACTTTTTAAATTTTTTTTAAAAATTATAAAATTAAAATATTAAATTTTAATTTATAAAAAATAATTATTAATATTTCAAAAAATATAATAATTATTAACATTTCTGAAAAAATAAATAAAGCTAAAAAAATATATTAATCGATTGAAAAATTAATAAATATATTTATAAAGCAAAAAGCGATCCAGCTTTCTATATCCATAATTATCCCTAAGCGGGATTCGACTAATGGAAACGATTTCTTAAACAAATTAATTAATTAAAAATTTTAATTAAAGCCATCCTCGCTAAATAATATAAATAATAAAATATTTCAAAATCGAACAAATTATTTTAATAGCGATATTATTAAAAATTATATATTGCCTAAAAAACTATATAATTAAAAAAAAATTAATTAAATAAACTCGAAAATTATTTAAACAAAAGCAATATTTTATTTTTTAATTTTGGAATTAATTTTTTTTAAAAAATCGAAATTATATTAAAAAAATTTTTTATAATTTTTCAAAAAATAAAAAAAGCTTTCCAAGCATTTTTATAATAAAGGTTTTATAGCAGCGGCTCGTAAAAAATATAATACGTTAATTAAAAAAAATATTTTTTATATTATTAATTAATTTACGGCATAACCTATAAAACCCCTGCTTACTATATAGGTTTTTATTTATAAATTCGACGTTAATAGCTTTTTTTTAAAATATAAAACAAAATTAATAATAAAAGAAAATATGCAGATTAAAAAAAATAAAATTTATGCCGTTATATTGGCTATAAAAATTTTTAAATTTTTTATAGCTATTGCAGCCTATTTCGATTTTAATATATATTAATTTAATATTATTAACGCGTTTGAAAATATTTTAATAAATAAATTAATTTATATTTATTTTTCAAAAAGCATAACACGTCCAAAATAATCGTTAAATATTTTGCTAAAACTTAAGCGAGCCTTATATAAATTGCAAAAATTATTTTTGCTTTGGCTTAATTATATTAATAAAATATTAAAAAAGCTTAAATTAAATTTTGTATTAAACGTATTTTGTTTATTTATAAGCATAAATTTAATTATATTTTTTTATATAGATAATATCGCGGTATTAATAAAAATTATTAATAAATTAATATATAAAATTTTTAAAATTAAATTTATAGCAAAATTTAAATTAAAAAAATTAGAAAATTTATAATAATTTTTTNAAATTAAAATTTTTAAAAATAAAATTTAAAAAAAAAATATAATTATGCTAAAATATATATATTATTAAAAAAGCGCTAAAATTTTATATTAAATATTAAAAAATATTTTTTATTTTAATGATAATAAAAAAATTTAAAGCATTTGCAAGCAAAGCAATTGTTAAATAAATTAAAAATTATTAAAAATATATAAAATTAGCTATATATGCATTAATAATAATTAAAAAAAATATTTTAAAAGCAATTAATATTTTTTCCAAATATAATCAAAATTTTAAACTAATTTATCAAAATATAATCGATTAATTATAAATATATTTTAATAAAACCAAGCATTATTTATTTTTATTAAAAAAATTAAAATTAAAATTAAAAATAATCTTTTTCGTTGGGTTAAATAATGCTTTTTTTACAAATAATAAAAATACTAGGCATAGCTTCTAAAAAGATATATATTAATTATTAAATGGTTTTATAAATTGAAATAATTAAATTCAAAAAATTATAATTATTTTATTTATAAAAATTAAACTATTGGCGTTTTTATTAATTGCTATATAAATCATATAATAATTATAAATGTTTAGCTTATTGAAGCTAGTACTCCCGAAACAAGTTATATTACAAATAAATAATCTTTAAATCGTAAGGTTATTAATTACGAATGCTTAAAAACTATTTATAAAATTACGTTATATGAATATTTATTAATATTGGCTTCGACAAAAAGTTAAAAATAAATTAATAAAAATTTAATAAATATTAATTAATAAAATGCTAGCAAATAAATTTATTAAGATTTTGGGGCTATAATTTTATAAAAAATTTATTTATTAATTGGGTTTATAAAATCTAAAAGCAATAATTAAATTATAATAAAGTTACATAATACTAATAAAGCCTCAGCCCTACTTTTATACTAATAAAAAAGTACGCCTAAAAAAATATATTATATACAAAATTATTGCATATTTAATTAAATTTATAATTTATTAATTTAGAAACGTTAATTTATAAATTATTTATTTTTGCTAATTAATATTCCAAAAAATATTTAAATTAACTAATAACTTTTTAATAAAATTAAATATTTTAGCGAAATTATAATAGCTATAATATAAAAATTATAAAAAATTTCTTTTTAAATATATTATATAAATAATCTTTTATGGTTTCTAAAAACAAAACAATATTTTGATTATTTTCTACTTTTAATATTAAGCATTTATATCTCGTTTCTTATCCTACTCTTTTACGTAACATTAAAATTCCAACTAATAAATTATTTTAATTTTTGTTGCTTTTGCATTAATTTTTTTTTTCGGCCGCTTTTGCGAAAATAACGGCCTTAATAAATATTTTATATACAAAACCAATTTTGAGAAAAACAATTTGCCGGCCTAATAAAATTATAAAGCTAAATTAATCTTTTAATTATAAAGTTATAATTGCGCAATATATTAAATAAATTAATTTAATTAAATGCAAATATTATTAAAAAAATTTTAAGCTATTTATTAATTATATATTTTTTAATTATTTAAATTTAAGCTACGTTAATTATTATTATAATAATAAAATTAGTTGATATAGTTTTAATAAGTTTTTAATTTAATTTTAAAATTTTAAAATTTAATTTTAATATTTTGATTTTATAAAAAATATAGCAAATATAACTAATGTTGCTATTGCAATTAGTGCTATATTTGTTATAAATTTTTTTGTTTTCGATTTCGATTTGGCTTTTATTAAATTTTTTTCGGCCCTTGCTATTATTACTAAATCTTTTTCGATTTTTGCTGCTGCTAATTTTTTTTCGGCTTTTGCTGCTCGCCCTTTGGCTATTTATAATGCTTGGCATATTTGATTTATTTATATAAATTTAATTAAAAATAGTTTTTGGCCTAATATAAATATATTAAATATAAATAATATATTTTTAATTTTAATTATTATAGCTTTTTTTTATTATTATATAACTAAAATAGCTATTATAACAAAATTTATTATTATTTTTTTTTTCGTTAAAGCGCCGTTATTATTTGCATTATATTAAAAAATAAATTAAAAAATTTAATTAGCGTTATAAATTTTTTTTTTATAAGCTTAACGGCGTATACGCGTTGCCGCAAATAAAAAGCTAATTATATTAAAATAAGCTTTTTTTTTTATATTATATTATTAAATATTAATTTTTTATAAATTTTTTAAAAATATAATAAGCGTTTTAATAAATTAATAAAGTTTGCAAATTATATTTATGCCGAAATAGCCAAAAATAATATTTTTTAATATTGCGTTTTTTTAAAAATTTTAAAAATTTTTTATTATTAATATTAAAAAATATATTTATTTTTGAGCCCGCCGCGATATAAGCAAACGTTTAATTAATATTATTAATATTTTGGGCGCTTTGCTAAATTATATTAAATCGATAAGCTTAATTTTAAAAAAAATATTAAATATTATTTATTTTTAAATAAAAATTTATTATTTTTTAATAAAATTATATTAATATTTATAAACAAATTTTTTTTATTATTAATAATAAAATAATAAAAAATTTAATAATATTTTTTTGCCTAATTAAAATTTTATTAAAACAAAAAATAATAGCGAAAATAATAGCGATAATGCGGCATAATGCAATGCAATATATTATAAAAATTTATATAAAAAATAAAATAATAAAAATAGCATTTATAATATGCAAGCTATTTGGCTAAATATTTAAAACTTATATAATTCTTATTTTTTAATATATTATAATATATTTTTAATGCAAAAAAAAATTTTATTTATAATTTTGCTCGTAGTTTTATAAATAATAATTGCAAGCTTATTTATAACTTTTTAATTTAAAACCTTATATTAGTTTATTAAAAATTTATATAATCCAATTTTTAATTCTAGTTTACGAATTGCAGCCAAAGCCTAATTTTAATTTTTAAAAATTATTTTAATTTTAAAAATTTTATTTTATTTTTTTTTTTTTTAAAAAGCTTATTTTGTCGTTATATTAATAAAATAGCGATAAAATTATTTTTTAATGCAATTTTCCAATATTTTCGCAGTTTTTTAAAAATATATTTTAGATATTTAAATAATTTTTAAATATTATTATTAGGCGAATAGCTTATTTAGCGAATTTTATATATAATTATGCTGTTTTCCTATCGATAATTTATAATAGCTTTTATATTAAACTTTTGCTTTAAATTAATTTTATTAATTATTAATAAAAAAAAATTAATATTCGCTCGCTCGTAATAAAATTTAAATAAGAATATATAAATAATATTATAAATTTTTTAGCTTGGTGAAAGCTTTAATTGATATGCGAGGGCTTTATTATTTATAATAGCTTGCATTATAAAAGGGCCAAAATATTTATGTTTAATTTTATTTTATATTTTAAATTTTTAAATATTTTTATTTTTTAATAATATTATATCGCTTACGTTAAAAATCCAATGTATATGCTTCGTATTATATTAACGCTATTATGTTTCTTATGCTTCGATTTAAAATTTAATTAAAATTTTTTTTTTTTTAATTTATAATTTTTATTTTTCGTTTTGCTAACGATACGACAAAGATCTTTCTTTTTGGCTTGTTGTTCTCGATAAAGCTAAATAATATTTTTGGATAAAATCTATAAATAGCATAAAATAAAATATTTTTAATTAAGTTATACCAGGTATTATTATATATAAATTTGGCTAAAAGCAGCTTGCTGCATTAGTTGTTTTTTTTATAAATAAAATAAGCTTTTAAATATTATTTAATATTTTAATTTTAGCATTTTGTTTGCTTGTTTGTTTGTAAATAAAACGCAATGCTAAATCGGCGTTATATTTTTAATAAAAAACATAAAAATAACCAAAAATTATTTGTAAAAATGCTTTTATAATTTAATATAATATTTTTAAAAAATTCAAAATTTTTAATAATAATTATTAGAAATATATTTATTAAATATGCGGCAATAATAATTTTTTAAATTAAAATATATTTAATTATTTTTATAAATTTGCAAATTATAATAAATATTATATTATAAACGTTGCTTAAATAATTTTTGCTCGANNGCAANTTTATAATAAAATTATAAAAAATTTTTTTTTATAAAATTTTAAAAATAAATAATATATTAANTTTTTNGTACGGCTTATNNCNGCGNGCTTTTATATNNTGGCAANTATNGCA
>NCSK02000307.1:0-20626 GCA_002276475.2 Chlorociboria aeruginascens | reverse complement strand
AAATTTATTTTTTTATATTTTTTTTTTATAAAAATTTTAATAATAATAATATTTTANNAATTTATAAATTTTNAAAAATTTAAAATGCTTANTTATAAAATTATTATAATATTGCTATAATTAATTTTTTAAATTATTATAATTAATAAAATATAAATAATATTATTTTTTTATAATAATTTATTTTTTTAATATTTTTATTTTGCTAAGATTTAAGCATAATTATTATTAAATTTTTATTTATTATTTTTAGCAAAAGCGTTCTTAAATTATAAGTTATAAATAAAATCCAATATAAATTAATTTAGCTTATTATATATTGTTTGCAAATTGGAAAAATAATATTCCTGATTTTAGAAATTATATAACTTGCGATTTATAATTTTAATAATAATATTAATTTGCGAAATTTTTTTAATTTTTATAAATATATTATAATTTAATTGCTAGGCCCTAGCGTTACAAATATTGCAAACAAATTATTTTATTAGCAAAAATTAGCTAAATCTTTTATTTTTTTTAAAAATATTTATATTTAATTTATTCGAGTTTCGCTTAGTATTTGCTATGGGCGTTATTGGATCTATTTAATAATAAATTTGCAATTAGCAAAAATTTTATTTTTAGCAAAAATAATAAATTTTTTTTTATTATTATTTATTTTTTTATAATTACAATAACAAAACAATTTATTAGCAGAATTATTATGCTTTTGCTAATATTTTATTTTAAAATTATAAGTATATAATTTTTTAGCCTATCAAACTTGCTTTGTATTAAACTTAGGTTTTGTTATAAAATTCTTTAAATTATAATAATTTATTTTGATCGTAATTTGATCTAATATATGCCGCAAATAATGCAATTATTGAAAATAAATTATTATAAATACAAGCAACAATGTTAATATTATTATTCAAAAACTAAGTTATAATAAAATAGATTTTATTTTTATAATGCTTTTCAAGATTTTTATTTTTGAATTAATAAGTTTCAGAATTTTAATTTTATAAGTTTTGTAATTTAATTCAATAAATTATTTCGGTATTAATTCGGTAGCCTAAAGCCCCTAATCCGATAACCTAAAACCTTAATTTTATAGGCCACTTTAGTTGCCTAAAGTTAATTCCCAAGGCACTTATCAAGGGCCCCCCTCTGCCTACAAGGTAAAATGTACGTGGGTTTACCCTATGCCTATAGGGCAACCCATAAGTTAGCTACTTTGTACTAGTCAAAGCTTGGTACAAGGCATTAGGCCCTATATTCTACGGGTACTAGGAACCCTAATATAAGAATTCAACAGCAACTAATGCCTAAACATTAATATAATAATTATTAATTTTTTATTATAAATATTATATTTTAATTTTATATTATTTAATTTTATTAAAAAAAAAATAATAAAATATTATATATTTATATTGTTTCTGCTAAACAATTATAATAAAACTGCTTTTATTATAAATTATAATTTATTTATTTTAATTATAATAAGTAAATTTGCTCTAAAATACTTTAGTATTAATATATTGCAAAATCAGGCTTTTATTTTTTTAAAATTTATTTTTATATATTTTGTAAATTTAAAAAATTGAAAAGGCTTTTTGCCTAACGTTTTTAATATATTTGTAAAATTAGCGATATATCGTAAGTAATTCTTAATAGAGCGCTTTTAAAATCTTATAAATCCAAGAAATATTTGGATATTTTTAATTATTTTAAATTTAAATTATTTGCTTATTATTTATATATATTTTATTTTTATTTTAATTTCTTTTAAATTAATAATAAACCCTAAGAATATTATTGTATCAATCCTAAATGCATATTTTTTAAGATTAATATATAGCTTATAAGTACGAAATTGCTTTATAATTTTTTTAATAACAATTTTATAATTTTTCTTTTTTATTATATAAATTAAAATATTGTTTAAATAAACTACATATATAATATTAATTAGTTCTATTAATGCCTAGTGAATATAGGCCTAGAACATAGCCGAGGCATTAATAAATCCAAAAAGCATTATATAATATTCGAAATATTTATATTAGGTTTTAAATATAATTTTATATTTATTTTTTGTTTTAATT
Organism: Chlorociboria aeruginascens; assembly: GCA_002276475.2. NCBI lineage: Eukaryota > Fungi > Ascomycota > Leotiomycetes > Helotiales > Chlorociboriaceae > Chlorociboria > Chlorociboria aeruginascens. Next base: position 18,530 of record NCSK02000307.1, on the reverse strand, counting down.
CTAATTTTATAATAAATATTTTTAAAATTAAGCTTAATAAAGAAATTAATATTGCTTAGGCGGTTCAACGTTTCAAATATAAACGAAAGCAAAATATAATCTTTTTTTTATTATTTGATTTAATTTATAATAATTTACGCAAAGCTTTAGCTTTTTGTTTTTTTTAAATATAAATATTATTAAAGTATTTATCGGGCTAGTTAAATGATATATTTATTTATTTCTTTAGGTTTTCTTAAAATAATTTTTTAAAATCTATAATTTTATATTTAATAAATTATAAATAAAACTTTGGAGCAATATAATATTTTTTTCGAGCTTAATATAATATTTTATTTTATAATATTTAAAAAGTTGCTCTGCTGCTTTATTATTATATAAATTGGCAAATTTCTAATATATTTTTTGGCAATATTAAAAATTTCGTATTCTTAATAAAAATAAATAATATTTATATAATTTAACTTTTGTTTTTTTAATTATACGAAAAGCGTGGCTTTAATTTGTATTTTTTTTGGTAATAAATTATAATTAAAATATTTTTTTTTATATAAATTTTATAAAACTTTTTTAATAAAAATATATTTATTATAATTGAGCTAATATTTATAAATTATTAGGTTTTGTTTTAAAACAAAATAAGGAAATTTATATTTTCTAACTATAAATATCCTAAAAAAATTTAAAAAAACGAATTATTTATAGCAACAAATAGGTGCTTATCAGCTTTGGTTAATTTTCGAATATTTATAATTTTAATTTTAGTTATAAACATTTTATAAACTTTAATATATTTTCGCTTTATATTTTTAATAAAATTAATATAAAGATTATATTTTTTGGTTAGGTTTTAATTAATTATATTTTTTATAGCTTTGTAATTTACTAGGGCTTGCTTAGTTTTTTATTTGATATAAATATATATTCTAATTAATATAAAAAATTATATTTGCTTTTTTTGGTTTTGGCCTAATATTAATAAAGCAATTATATTATGGCTTTATTTATTTTTTATTGCTGCTTTTAGAAATAAGCATTAATATAATAATCTTATTAATTATAAGCGTAATATATAATAGCTTTATAATATATAAGCCAATATTTATTGTTATTATATTTAAAATACAACATTTTTTTTAAGTTTTTTTTTTGTACAAAATTAGCAAATGTTTGCTTTAATAATAATATTATATTAATTTCTATATTTAGCTTAGTAATAATAAGCGTAGCGATAATGAATTATTTAAATAATAAATTCAAAAATTAAGTTATTATTATATATCTAAATTATTATTATGCCTATATTTAATTGATAAAAATATTTAATTCTTTTTATTAATATATTTTTGTTTCGATAATGTTTTATTTTTAATTTTTTTATTTGTTTTAATTTTGGCATTTGTTTTTTTATTAAGTTTTATATTATTTTCTTGCTTTTGGCAATATTAAATTAATTTGCTATGGATATTGTTAGGATATTGGTATCTGACACCGGAACTCGGTGTTCCGTACGAAGCCTCGGGTAAGAGGAAAAGAAGTTAGATCCATACGTCGGATGCTTTATACGAAACGTTCTAGGCCGTGCTTAAAGGCCGAGCAAATAGTTAGGAATGTGCGAGACCGAAATCCAGGTCTCGTACAAGATTCCGATTAGGGATATATATATTATGTAGATAATCTTACAAAAAAAACAAAACGATTTAACCTAAGCATAGCTAACTAATATATATTGTGATTGGTAAGTTCGTACCACAGATTAACGTTTACTAGCACTTCGTACAAAGATTATTTACTTAATTCTATTTATTTTATTACCGGTGACAGTACCAGCGAGTACTGTGATAGGCACCAGCAAGTGCCTTGGATCCAACACGAGTGTAGTGCCAGCGGGTACTACCAACAGATATGAAACGGCTTATTTTTTTGATTAATAAATATTCGCAATTTTAGGCATAGCTTAAAAATTATAATTAATTTTTTTTAATTTTTTAAAATAAATTCATTTTTAGGCCATTTTAATATTAATTTCTGTTCGCCCAAAAAAAAGATCTTTTTTATTTTTTCAAATATTAGCGCATTTTACCTATAAAATTCCAATAAATAAAATAGTACGGCAAATTAAAATTAATAGCTTTAAATCTATGATTAAAATTAGCAAAATTAAAGCTAAAATCCCAAGAATTTTTTTTTTCAAAAATTAATAATATTAAAATAAAAATTTTATTAATTTTTTTTTAATTAATAATAAAAAAGCTAAAATTTTATTAAGCTTTTTTTTAATATTATTTTACTTTGCCGACTTCGATTATAATTCTTTTTTTGCATTTGCTTTTTAAATTTCCTTTCTAAAATAAAATTTTTTTTAATTTTGTTAATATATTAATTGCTTATTATTTTTTTATTTTTTTTATTTATTATTTTGGAAGCTATTGCTAATTTCAAATTCGTATTAAAATCTAGCTTAATTTTTTAAATTTATTAATATGCATTTAAGCATATTATTATTATTTTTTTTTTTGTTAATTTAGCAATTTATTGCTTTTTATAATGCTGCTTTTAATTTAATATATATAATTAATATAATATATTTTTAAATTTTATATGCTTTTTTTTGTTTTCTAAATTGCTATTATTTAATAATAATTTTTTTTTATAAATATTTTTTTTGCTTTAATTATTTAATTGCGAAAAAAAAATTAAATTAATTTNAAAATATTTTTTAAATTAGCCGCCTAAAAAAATATTAGATTTCGAGAATTTTTTTAATTAATTTTATTAACTTTTTTAAGATTTAATTAATAAAAATAAATTAAGCTTTTTAAATTAAAAATTTTAAANTTTTTTAAAAAGCTTTTTAAAAATTTTAAAAAAAAAAGTTATTATTAAATGCATTTTTATAAAAATAAATATAAGCAAGCATGCTATTTAAAATTATAATATAATAAAAAAAAGTTATATTAAAATAAAAATAAACAAAGCGCTTTATATAAATAGTTAAAAAGCTAATCCTAAAAAATAAGTAAATTTAAAAAAATATTATAAAAAAAAATAATTTATTAATAAATTTAGCTTATAGAATTTATAAAAGGTTTTTTGGTTTTTATGCCAATAATATATAATATTAATATTAATAATTATAAGTTCAAAGCTACTATCCCAAGGCCTATAATTCTTTTATATAATAAAATAAGTTTTTTTTAATAAATATTAAGTTTAATTAAAAATTTTTATTAATATTTTTATGTTTTTTTTTATTAAAATAAAAAATAAAAAAAAATAAGAAAATAAAAAAGAAGCTTTTAAAAATTAATTAATTAGCGGAAAAATTAAAGAAATTAAATATTAATTATATAATAACATGCTTAGAAAAGCTAAAAAGAAATCCGGTGCTATAAATCCAAGCTGAAAAAAAAATATAATAAATATTAACCTTTTATTTAAAATTTAAATTTCTTATTTTAAAAATTAATGGCCAATATTAATGCAATATATACTAATTAAAAAAAATAAAAATAAATTTTAAAAAAATTTTATTATAAATATAAAAATCGAAATTTGCAAATTAAAAAAAAAGCTTAATTTAAAAAAAATAAATTATTTATGTTAGGGGGCGTGAGGCTTACGGGGTCGTCACGGGGTTTGCACAAATGTTTTTTAAATAATATAGCTAATGTCACGGGACATATCATTATTGGTCTCCTGACTTATCATGTGACGTAGTCATATGACTATTTGTAGCCTTAGGCACTCTTCGCTTAGCTTAGTTTGCTAAGTTATAGATTTATATTAGGTGCCCCTCGAGCACATAGCAATTCTATAATTTTTATATTATTTCCATTTTCATATTTTGGTAGCGAATATCCTTGTTTTATTAGCTTTATACGAGCAATTAGCTTTGGCAGCAGTATATTTAGTATTATAATTAGGATATATTTTATTAAATTTTAATCTTTTGTTGCTTTTTATTTATATTCTTGCGAAATTTTATTAAAAAATTTATATTTTATTGATTTTTGCTTTGTATTTTTTGCGATAATTTATTAATAAATAATTAAATTATCGAATAGGCAACAATTCTATATAATTTTATTAATATCGCTTATTTTTTCATTGCTTTTATTAATATTTGTATTCGAGATTTAATTTTGTTTTACGCTGCTTTTAAAGTTTTATTATTTATATTAAATTGCAGCAATTAAAATTTTGGATTTTTATAATTGCTTTTTTCGATTTAATAAGCAAAAAGCAAGCGCTTTTTTAAAGCGGCAATTATAAGATTTATAAAATTTACGCCGATAAATATTTTTATAAGCCCAATTAAAAAAAAAACTATTATTTTCAATATAATAAATTTTAAACTTTTATATTTTTGGCGGATTTAACAAATTTGCTACATAATAAAAATATTTATCTTTTTTTTTTTTTTTTTAATTTATAATTTCGAAGCAATAATTAATAATAAATTTTTTTATATTATTAATATTATTAATATTATTTATATTCTTTAACGCCATATTTGATAAAAATATTATTTTTCGAGGTTCCAATATGCGTAATGCTTTCTCGCATAGCCCTAATATTTAAATTTTTAAATTAAATTTTTTCGCTATAATATAAACAAAGATTACAAATTTTATTGCAGCAGCTTTCGATAGATATAATGCATATCGTTAATAGCCAAAATTACAAAATAGCTTTAAAATATAAATATTATTATTAATTTTTATTACTAATATTAATAATATGCTTTTTTCTATTTTGAAAATTAATAATATAAGCTACTTTAATTTTAATCTTATTAATAATAATGTTATAATTTTAATATTAAAAAATTATATATAATAAAATTTATATATTTTTTAATTATTTTATTTATTTTTTTATAACCTATAATAAAACTAAAATTTAAATAATATTTTCTATTTGCTTTCGAAATGCCGTGTTTATATAATATTTTATTAAATTTATATTTTTTAAATATAAATATTTCGTTATAATTCCAATATCGAAATTAATAAAAGCATTTATTAAAAAATTTAAAAAACTTGCAATATAAATTATTAAAAAATATATGCAAAATAAATTTGGATTTAACAATATTTAAAATAAATAAATTTTTTGCGCTTATATTTAAAAAATATTTTTATATATCCGCGCAATTAAAATTATTTTTATTTATAATTAATTATTTGCCGTTTGAAACAGTTTGAAATCTAAGCTTCGCCTTTATATTTTTTAGCTTTTCAAAACTATTATTATAGCCGATTTCTTATAATAATTTAATAAAAAATAATATTTATTTAAAAATTTCGCTATAAATACGCAGTAGCAAATTATTTTTTTTTAAGGTAAATATTTATTCAAAAGCTTATTTAAACCGAAATATAAGCAATTTTTGTATAATCGAAATAATTAGTTTTATTATACTAATATTGCTTTTATATCTTCCTAAAAATCTAGCCAATTTCTTTTGTACCTAAATATAATTAATTAAAATTAATATTTTATGCAAATATAACCTAAATATTAGTAGAATATTTGAAACGTTACTTTAAAATTATATATATAAAAAAAAAAATTAGCGATATTAGCAATATATAAGTAATATAAAAAGCAAAAAATTTTAAATAAATTAAAGCAATATATAAGTATTATTTTCGAATCCCCAACGCTTGCAAATTATAATATAAAACGCGTTCGTTTTTTATAATTTATAAAATTAATATTAAAGCTATTTTATCGCCGCTTTTGCTAATAATAATAATTTATCGAATTTAAATCTTAAATATTATAATTATAATAAGCTTAACTTTGCCAATATTAATAATTATTAAAATAAGCATTATAATTATAATAATAATTTCGATTTTAAATTTATTATATAATTCTTTCGATTAACAATTTCAAAGCATATATATCGTTAATATAACCTTATATTTCCTTTAAAAAATAAGCTTTATTTGCATTTAAAAAAAAACATTTATATTAAACTTAAATATATTAAAAGCATTATTGCATTTTTATTATTAATATTATTCGAATTAAATTTTTTTAAGATTATTATTATAAATCTTGCATATTTTGCTCCGATTATTATATTTAATTTCAATGCTGCATTAGATTATGATATAAGCTATAAATTTTATAAATAGCACTATATTACGGCCTAAGCTAAATTTAATTTAAATTTATAATTATTATTTATTTATTTTAATATAAAATATTTTTTATTATTAATTAATAAAATATAATTGCTTTAATTTTTGCCTAACGTTAAGATTTATAAAATAGCTGCGCCTATTATAGTTCGAAATATTAATAATTTAAAATATTTTATAATAAAATATATTATTTTTATTTTTTATTTTAAAAATAAATATTTATATATTTGCATTATTTGTAAAGTTTATTTTATCGATAATTTCCAAGCCAAAATATTAATTAATATTAATATATTAAAATTTAAATAAATTAATATTAATATTATTAAAAAAGTTGCAATAATTAAATAATATAATAATATTAATATTTCTTTTTGTATTATGCAACATAGATCGCGAGTTACACGATCGATCCTTGCCTAAAATATAATTATAATTTTATTTCAAAATAAGATTATTATTTTAATATATTATATTATTTTTTTTAATTAAGATTTTATTTTTAAACTAATATAAATGCTTTTTATTATGTTCGCTTATTTTGTTAATAAAAAATTATTTGGAATTATTATATAAAACGATAACGATGCTCCAATATAAATTAAATATAATTTTAAGCTAGAATTAATTTAAAAATTTAATTTTAATTATTATTTTTAAAATATNAAAAAAAAGAAATATATTATAATATTTATTAAAAAAATATTTTCGATTTAATAAATTTATTTTTATATAATAAAAAATAAAGCATATAATGCTATAATTAAATATTAAAAAATAATTTAAATTTAATATTAAAAAACTATTAAAAAATAACAAATAAATAATAGCAAAAAATACTTTTTAACCAAGCTAATATAATTAGCAAAAAAGCTAAATTAAAAAATAAAACTAATTATATTTTATAATTTAAAGCAAAATAAAACTTTAAAACGTTTTATTAAAATTATTTATAAAAAAACCAAAATAGCTATAATTAATATAAATATTTTTATATTTTTATAATCGATTATATTTAAAATTATAATTTTTATTATAAATAAAATAGCTATATTTTTATATAAAAAAAAAGATTTCGTTTAAGGTTTTTATAAATTGTAAGGGACGTAATAATTAAAAAAGTGAGAAGTTAGGGTATTATTAATAGATTTATTATAAGTTATCGTTTCACGATAACTAAAATAAAAGCTATATATTCTTTGTGGGTCACCTAATCCTATTAAGCGAGACTAAGCTAAATTACCTGATTCGTTACCTAACCTATTACGTAACGCTATATAATTATTTATTGCAATTATTCTTTTTTAATAAAAATGCTTATATTTCATTATATTTTATTATATATGTTTTAATATTTTATTGCTAGATCTTTATTAAAAACCTTATTTTTTTATATATGCTTTTATGCGGCTTAAAAAAAAAAAATAATTAATTTAATATTATTATTATATTTTTTAATATTTTTTAAATTTTATTTAATATTAATATAAAAATATTTTAAAGCAATTTAACATTGTTTAAGCTATTTTTCGAGCTATTTCCACTATTATTCGAGCTGCTGTTAAAAGCAATATTATTTTTAATATTAGCAATTAAAATAACGGCAATTTTTTTTTTATTTAGCTATTTTTGTTGTTTTTTTTTTGCTATTTTTTTTTTTTATGCCCGCAGCATTAGCGGTGCGTTCTTAAGATGCTTTTTAGGTTCTTAGGTATTATATTTTGAAAGCTATTCCATCCACTTTACTAAGAAGTAAATAATACCATTTATTTTAGATTTATTACGAATATTTTCAACTTTTTATTAATTTAATTTATTTTTTAGCTCGAGTAATAATAATTTATTTTAATTTTGTCGAGGGTTCCATGGCTCGATTATCGATATAAAGAAAATAAAATAAAGTTATTGGTACTAAAATAGCAAAATAAGTTTATAGGCTTAAAAATTAATTTTTTTATAAATTCAAAAAGATTTAATTTATCGGAAAGCAAGTTTTTTTGCTTGCAACCGAAAATTGCAAATAAATAATTTTATTAAAGCATTAGCTTTAATATTAATTATTATATAGCGTTTATTATAATAATGCAACATTTTTTTTTGTGCTATTATAAGTTTTATAATAAGCTGGCTGCGTAATTCTTTTAGCTTAATAATTTGATTTTTCGCTATTAATATAATTATATTATTGCTATTTTAATAAATCTTTTTTTTAAAAATTTTAATTTTAATAGCATAATCGATGCTATATAATGCACGGTTAGGGCTGATTTGGGTAATATGGCTGCGGCTGTTATTATAAATAAATTATATTAAAAATAATAATTATATTTATATAATTTTAATTTTTTATTATAAAGACCCATAAATAATTCTTAATTATTTTATTTAAAATCTCGCTTTGGCCATTCGTTTGCGAATGGTAAGCAATCGATAGGCGCTTTTTAATTATTTTATATTTGCAAACTTTTTTTTTAAAATATCGATATAATGCGGCTATTTCGATTTATTATAATAAATCGCGGAATGCTAAAGGTAATATTTAATTTTTTCGAAAAAGATTTATGCAAACTATATAACATTTTGAATATTGCGTACAAATATAAATAATACATATTTAATAAATTAATTTATAATAATTAAAATAAAATTATATTTTTAATTTAATAATANTTGCAATATAAGCANNTTAATAATTTAATTTAATAAAATATTTTNGNAAAANANAATTAATATAANAAAAANCTNNANNTTTTTATAANGNTTATAATAATAAATNATTTTNAATTAATATTATAAATATAATNNAATATATTNTGCTANTTTATNNCGNANGCNNTTNNAAATAAAATATTTTTAAATTAAATTAATAATTTTNTTNNGCTTTTAATATTTTGCAAAAAAATAANTATAAAATAATTTTATAATATAATATTNNAATNTTTTTTGCTNNGGCATATAAATTAATATTTTGAAATAAATTAATTTATTTCGATTAAAAAATTAGTTTTTTAATTTTTATGCTTTAATTATAATCTTATTAACTTGCTAACATATTAAATTTAGCTCCTGGCTCTATGCTAGCAATTTTACCAAGTTATTAAATATAATATTTTTAAAAATTAATATTATTTTTTTGATATTATTTAATTTTATTTTGTTTTGCTAATTATTATAGCCTAACTTAGGGTTAGATTGGCTCGACATATTTCTAATAAGCGTACTTTTATAAAGCGATTTATTTTTTATTTAATAATTTTTATTAGAGCTTGCAAAGCAAATCATATAATTTTTATTTAAATTTTTACTTTTTAATGCATTTATATTATTTGCAATAACAAAATCTTAGATTTATTTTTTAATAATAATTTGCTATATCAAAACTTTCAATAAAGCAATAATTGCTTTATTTAATCCGATAAATTAAGCTTTTATTTTATTAATATTTATAACAAAAATATTGTTTTGCATTTGCTTTTTTAAAAAAAGTTATATTTTCGCAATTTTATTTTATATTAAAAGCATAAATTTAAATATAAAAATAATAACGCAATTATTGCTATAATTAAATTTCCTTAATAATTTATTGGCTAAGTTTAAATTGCTTTTTTAATAATATATCATAAAATTATATAATATTAGATAAATAAACTATTTCAATTATTTGCTATTAAAATTTATTTCTTTTATAAAACATGTTAGATTTTTATAATTTAATTAAACTTTAATAAATTTTATATTTTGCAAATAATATTTTTAATATTTAAAGCTGCAAACGATCGCTATTATTTTTTTATTATAAATAAAATGATTTATTTTAATATTATTAAACTTTTTGCTATAATAAGCGATAAAATATTAATAACTATTTTTAAATTTTTAAAATAAAATTTTAGCCAAAACAAAATCTAATATATTAATTTTTAAATAATATAGCTTTGATAAATTATAATAATACAAAATAAATTATAATATAAATATGTTGATAAGCTGCCGAAATGCTTAATTTTATTTTATTATTTATTTAAATAAATAAATAAGCCTAAATTTTCGGTTTTTTTTTATTTTTTTTAATTAATAAATATAAAAATTTTAAATTTTATTAATTTAATAAATTTTTTATTTAATTTATATTTTCAAATATTATTAATTTAATTAATTATTAATTTAGTAATAAATAACCAAAATCTTTCTAAGATTATATTAATGCCTAATATATTAATTATAAATAATAATTATTTTGGTAAGGTTTTCTTAACTTTATTAAAATCCTCTATTTTTATCTTAATATTATAAATTTCATAAATAATATCAAAATTATTATTTAGTTTTTCTATAATTCTAATCGATTGATTCTTATAATCTAAATTTTATTTTTTTATTAAGAAACGTAAGATCAAATTATTATTAGAATTATTATTAATTAAAGCTTTAATAATTTTTTATTTTTTATTTATAAATAAGAAAATATTAGTTTTTAATCAAATATTTTTATTAAGCTTTCCAGCTTTAGAACGAGCTATAAAAATCTTAAATTTTTTTTGTTTTTTTCTAGCTTTCGTTTTTTTAAATATTGATTTAAAATAATTTAATAATATATATTTTTTTTTATTGCAATTATAGCATATAATAAATTTCTTTTTTTTATTTTTTATTTTAAAAATTTAATTTATAAAATTTTTTTTAAAGTTTCGTTAAGAAATTAATTAAAATTTTATTTTTTTTTTAAAATTTTTAAAATTTTTTGTTTTGGAATCAAAATTGCTTTTTTTTTAATTTTTTTTCGAGTTTTTTCGATTTCGAATTAGGGTTTTTAAAATAGTTAATATTAATAAAAATAATAAATTCCAAAAGCTTTTCTCGATCGTAATATTAATTTAATTTTTCGGTTTTAATAATAGCTTTCTTAGTAACTTTATTTAATTTATTATAAAGATTTTTTTTTTAATTGCCAATTATTTAATTTTAATTAATTTTTTTTTAATTTTTCAAAATATTTCAAAAAATTTTAAATTATTTAATTTTTATTTTGTCGAGCTTTTAAATATTAGGCTTTGTTCGTTGTTTTTCTTTAAATAAATTTATTAATTTTGTTATTTAGGAATTGGATAAACTTTTTTTTATATTATAATATTTAAACTAATAAAATTTTCTTTTTTATATAATAGCAATATTTTTTTTTTAAATAAATATTGGCTTATGCTATTTTGTTTTGATTTGATTAATAATTCTTTAGTTTATAATTAAAGTTTTATTAATATTTTTAAGTAAACTTTTATTATTTAATATAATTATTTTCGAAATATAACATTGGCAAATTAGCTTTTTTTTTTTTTTTGGCAATAAATTAATAATTTATTAAAAGTTTGATATCGAAATAAATTTGATTTTTTATTGTTAGATATATTGCTTAGCTTTTTTAAGATAGGAATTTAGATTTTTCCTAAATTATTTTTCGCATTTTCTAATTATTTAATTTAATATTTTATTATTTAATTGCATAGCTTTAATTATATCTATTAATTATTTTTAACGCTTTTCATTAAATTTTAATTAAGAAATATTTGAAAGTTTAGCGACGTTATTTATCGCAAAAGCTTTTTTTTTTATTTCGAGTATTAATATTAATAAAAAAAAATTTTGAAACAAATATTTTGTAATATTTTGCATTTTTTTTATTAAATTAATTAAAAAGCATTCAAAATATAAAAATTGCATTAAAATAATTTAATTAAAAACTTTAAAAATATTTTAAAAAATAAAATAAAAATTATTAATAAATTATATATAAATATATTAATAGCTTATAATAACTAAATGCTAAAATTTTTTTTAAAAAATTTTAATTTTATTTATATATATTAAAAAAAGCTAAAAATATAATTTATATTTATATTTAAATTTGATTTATTTTTAATAATTTCAAATTTTGTTTATAGCTAAATTTTGCATATAGCTAATAATTTCAAAATTTGCTTATAGCTTAATAGCTTTTTCCGAACGTTTATATGCTTCTAAATTCGTTAAAGTCTAGTGGAAATATCGGTAACGTTTTTATCTTACATAAAATAAAAAATATTTTCCAATATTTAATATGGAATTCTAGCGCTTTTTTAGCAATATATATATTTTGATATAATTATATTTTTTTTTTAAATTTTGTTTTTAAAAATTCTAATTTTAAAAAACCATTATAAATTTTTTAATTTTTTTAATTTGAATTTTGTTATAAATCCAATTTTAAAAATTTTATATATTAATTTATTAATAATTTTTATTAATATTGCAATATTGTTTATATAAAAAAATATAATTAAATTTATGCTTATAAATAAACAAAATATATTTAATATTAAATTTAATTTAAGCTTTTTTAATGCTTTATTAATATAGTTAAGCTAAAACAAAAATAATTTTTGCAATTTATATAAAGCTCGCTTAAGCTTTAGCAGGATTTCTAACGGTTGCTTTAAATGTATTATGCTTTTTAAAAAATAAATATAAATTAATTTATTTATTAAAGCATTCCCAAACGCGTTAATAATATTAAATTAATATATATTAAAATTAAAATAAATTGCAATTGCTATAAAAAATTTAAAAATTCTTATAGCCAATATAACGGCATAAATTTTATTTTTTTTAATTTATATATTTTTTTTATTACTAATTTTGCTTTATATTTTAAAAAAAAGCCATTAGCGTTAAATTTATAAATAAAAATTTATATAATAAGTAGGGATTTTATAAATTATATCGTAAATTAATTAATAATATAAAAAATATTTTTTTTTAATTAATATATTATATTTTTTATGGGCCGCTATTATAAAATCTTTGCTATAAAAATGCTTAAAAAACTTTTTTTTATTTTTTGAAAAATCGTGGGAAATTTTTTTGATTATAATTTTGATTTTTTAAAAAAAATTAATTCCAAAATTAAAAAATAAAATATTGCTTTTATTTAAATAATTTTCGAGCTTACCCAATTAATTTTTTTTTTAATTATATAATTTTTTAGGCAATATATAATCTTTAATAATATTATTATTAAAATAATTCGTTCGGCTTTAAGATATTTTATTATTTATATTATTTAGCGAGAATAGCTTTAATTAAAATTTTTAATTAATTAATTTGTTAAAAAAATTATTTTTATTAATCAAATTTTATTTAGGAATAATTGTAAATATAAAAAGCTGGATCGCTTTTTTATTTTATAAATATATTTATTAATTCTTTAATTGATTAATGCACTTCTTTAGCTTTATTTATTTTTTTAGAAATGCCAATAATTATTATATTTTTTAGAATATTAATAATTATTTCCTATAAATTAAAATTTAATGCCTTAATTTTATAATTTCTAAAAAAAAAAATTTAAAAAGTTTTAATTAATTTTATAATTTTTTTTTATATTTTTTATTAATTTAAAATTATGGTTCTTGCTATTATAAAAATGCGTTTTATTAAAAATTATATTTTTTGCTAAAATAACGCGTTTAAGCTATAATATTTATATTTTAAAAATATTAATAAAATTATATTTAACTAAATATTTTATATAAGCTTTAGCTTTTAATTTATTAAGTCTAAAGCAATTATAAATAAAAAAATATGCTTTATATTTATATGCTCTAATATAATTAACTAAAGGCTTGGCTAAAATTTTTTTAAAATATTTATTTAAAATTTTTAAAAAAAGTTTTTTAATTTATTTTTTAAATTAAGAAACGATTTAATAAGTATTTAGCGGCTTTATAAATCTTAGGCCATAAAAATTTCGAAAGATTTAATTGCAGGCGTAGTGCAATAACAAAATTAATTAATATTTTATTTAATTTTTTAATTTTTTTATTTTAATCTTTAGCATAAATTGCTAATTTTTTAATAATTTGTTTATTTCGCTAAAGTAGTTATTAAAAGCTTAGCCCAAAACTTTATTTATTATCAATATGCCAAACCCTAATATTTAGCTTATATTAATGCTTAACAAAATTAATAAATTTAATTATAATATTTAATATTTTTTTTTAACCAATATTAAATATATAATATATATAATGCATATAAATAATTAAATTATAATAATAAATAATTTTGATATAATTACCAATTCTTAATATTAATAAATAATATTAAATTAAATATTATTATATAAAATATTTAATTATTTTTTTGGCCGACGTGAAACTTGCTAATATAAATTTTTTAAAAAGTATGTTTCGCAATTAAATATTAGTTTATCGATTATTTTAATTCCACGCAATTCTTTTTGAAAATATATTATAATTTATAGATTTAAATAATTAAATCAAGCATAAAAAATATTAATTAATTTTTTGCTTAATAACAAAAATAATTTCGAGCTAATAGCAAATGATTTATATTAATTCTTACGTAATGAATTATATTCTAATATTTATTAAGCATAATAGATAAAGGTTTTGCAAAACATAATTTTCCTTTATTTTATTATTAAAAATTTAATATTTTAATAAATATTTTTATTAATTATATATTTAAGAAATATAACATTAATCGAAAAGAAAAGTATATAAGCTACATTAATAAGCTTAATAACCTTTATTTTATTAGGTTAGGTTAAACAATTTATATAAATTTAAATAGTACCAATACTTTATATTTTAATTTTTTATTATTAGCAAATAAAACTTCGTTAATATAATATAAGTTTAAAAATTTTGATCGATTATTACAAATATAAATAATTGCTTTAAAATTTAAGATATAGCTATTATGTAGCTTATATTAAGCGTTTGCCGCATATTCCAAAATTATTATTTAAAAAACTATTAATATTTTTAATATTAAAAAAACCAAAAAAAAAGCAGAAATTAAAATTGAATTTTTTGTTAATATAAATAATTTAGCTAATTTATTTTCTGTTAATAAAAGCTTAAATATAATTTTTTATAATTTTTTTAAATTTTTTTTTTTTTTAAAGCAATTTTGTTTTAAATAAAAATTTATTTATTAATTTAATGCTTTTTTTGTAAAGCTTATTTTATTTTTTTTTCGATATCTTTATTAGGCTTTTATTTTTTTTATCGATATGCTTCGATTAAATATAAGCAATTTTTATATTTATAAAATTTATTATATATATATTTCCTATTATTATTAATATTTTTTTTATTAAAAATTAATATTATAAAAAAAGCATTATTTTGTTTAATTAGCTTTATAAAAAATATTATATTATTTTTTTATATAATTATTTTTTTTGTCGAAACGCCGAATTTTTTTATAAAAAAATAATTGTTACGGTTATACTTAAGGCATTTAATGCTTTCGCTTAGCTAGCTTAGATTAATTAGCGATTTACTTTATTAGGGCTCGCTCTCCCACGATAATAAATTATTTTTATTTTTTGTTATTTTTGAGCACTTTTAGTGACACCTATCCGCGACGCCACTAATTGTTAACATTAACAAGAAAGTTCACCTACTTAGCCTGGGTATTTAGTTGGCTGAAGAGAGGAAGTGGCTGTGACTAATATAATTAGGAACAAAGCTAATAATTGAGACGGGCAACAAAAATATGCCATCCTGCGGCTGGTATGCAGGTCTGCGGCTTGATGAAGGGACAAGGGAGCTAGAGAGGGAGCTATTGCTTATTTGTGTAACGAGAGATTACTTAGGGAATGCGGCTGGATAGTGTGCTTGGCTGAGCAGGGAATGTCGTACGTTGAAGTGAGAAGTGCTTGGTTGTCTAGTTTACCTGTTCGTAGGTCAATACATAGTTGTCAAAGTAGAAATGAGTGTATCATTATTCTAAGCTCTGCGGAAGAGAAGGGACGAGTTGAAGAGGATCAGAAACCTGAAAGTTCCTTTGATCGCACAAATAAAAATCGCATCCTCCAGTACACCCCATCAATGACTTCGATAATAGCTCTATAAAGGAAACGACTTAGCCGTACCGAGTGTATACAGCTCATTCGCCTGCCGAGCAAAGCACCCACTGCATCGCACAACAATGATACAAGAGCTGTGACAATCAGAAAGTAAACGCCCCTGCAACATTCGTACTAGCAGTCCCTCCCTGCTTTGCCTGTTTCACCACCTGCTCAGAATCCGCAGTCTCGGTCTGAGAACCCGTTCGAGCATGAGATGGCTTCGAGACAGCAAAGGTCGGTCTAGGAAGCTTTAAAGAAGGTATACGAGGTGGGCGAGTCCTGCAAGAGGGAGAAGAATGTCGTCCAGATAATGGCTTAGGGGTGTTAACAATTTTAATGGACCTAGTATAGATAGTACAGAGTTGAGCAAGGGACATACCGGAGTATGATACCCATCTACAGCCCTTTGCATCACACCTTCACCCTCATCCGTCTCCTCAAGAGTGACACAAGGCTCCGTAACTCCTGTGTTCTGTGCCTCCTCGTTATCATGATTCTTTGAATTGATAGTCTCTTGCCCTTCTGTTTTCTGCCATGGAGGAATGCCGGATTTTGGAGTCCAGAGAGATGTATGCTGTCTAGCTTCTCTCATTGGTGGATTATTCCTGTTTGTTACTCTCCTCCTGCGCATTCTCATGCGATGGATACAGATTGTCAAAGCCATCAACACGGAACACCCAGCACCAATACCGAAAACTGCGAAAACCATGTTGAGCCCCGTTTTATGCTGACTCACACGTTTCTTGCAGAGTGCAAGGTTCGCGTCCTCCTTGTCCTTACAATCTGAATATTTCGTGGGCTGAAGAGAGTCGGAGGAGGAAAACCAACGACGGTTGATAGGATCAAAGGCTTGGAGGCCATCTTCGATGTGGTCGGACGGAGTCTCGCTTGGGTGGTACCAACGACGAAATATGGATGAAATGTAGTTTCGAGCTCCAAGAGCCGAGTCATCTTCATTTTTAAGTTCTCTGCAAAAGCGTCCTTCACACCTACAGAATCGCCCCTCGCATGCTTGATTGTATGACCGCTTGAAATGAGGAGCTTTATCCTCCTGGATCGAGTCGTCCTCAGACGTGGACTCCTTCGCCGTGATGGAGTCCAATTCACAGCCCATCGTATTCCAAGTTCGACATTTTCGATGATGTCGTGGAACAAGCGCAGAGATAACAGATTCGCCTTGTTCAATAGGCTTATCCTTAGAAGTGACTTCCTCTGCAATAAGATTCTTTGGGAGTTTGGTCGAACAATGGCAATTATCGAATCTATTGGGCGTACCATCATCCCGAGGTGGGCAACTAGGTGGCTTGCGTTGTGGAGGCAACTCGGAAACGCTGAAATAGCCTTGTTGTGGACGTGTACTGGCTGATCCCCTGCACGCTGGCCCCATGCACTTTTCTTCACCCGTGGCAGGACTGCTCTGGCTGTTCCTTGTATACAGCTGTTCCACATTTTGTCTTGACATTGTGCGTGGGTTGCTAGATATGCTATAGCGTTGTGGAATGGTATCTGAGGTTGGTTCTTCTGTACTTCGTTTGGCACTGATAGGTAAATAGACAATTGCGTTATGATCTTCGTGAAGCAAATCGCCCCCATCTAGCTCATAGTTATATAGGTCTGAGCGTTGCAGCTCCTCGTTTTGAGGGCTAGATTTTCGTGTATCACTAAGGTCGTTCACGCTCTTGCGGCCCTCGGGACCATTGAACGACTCAAGAACTAGACTATGTTCACGGGGTTGTAATCGATCCATAAGTAATTGAACCGTATTGGTTGTCGGGGTTGGAGCCCGTATCGCACCTATCTGCATAGGAGATTCACAATCTGCTTGAAATCTCGGATGACCCAAGCCACTGCAGGCTTTACTTGTTATGGCAATTTCGTATTTAAGAGCTACTGTCATATGATGTACTACTAGAATGACAGTTGCAATACAAAGCCATTTGAGTGCCCAGTTGGCGATAAATTGGCTGCCAATACGAACGCCGGTACGTTGCTGATCCATATTGGGACGAGAATTCCTAGGCTTGTCAACGAGTGATTCATTGAAAATAGAAAAATCAAATCTTACTCACCCTCTGCCTTTGAGAAGAGCGCAACAAATCCAGGTCCTCTAAAGTCTCGGGAATTTTGAAAGGGTCTATTAATAGAAAGAAAAATAGTCTTGGTTGTGGTTCGGAAATGATGCTGATCTCAGGAATCGTCATAAAGATAATCACTCGATGCAGCATCACAGTCTCTCCAACCGGTGAGTTGAGATGTGAGAATGATATTGACAAGGAAAGGAAGATATGAAGCCTGAATGGCTCCATAGCAACAAATCGAGCAGGAGTGACTTGAAAATGCTCTTGCCGTCGTCAATGTAATATGAGGCGCACTTGCGATTTTAGCCACTTGATCACCAAACAGATGATGTGAAATTCTTGGATCACCAGCATAGCTGGTTTTTAGTTTTTTTT
>NCSK02000306.1:10940-31207 GCA_002276475.2 Chlorociboria aeruginascens | reverse complement strand
AAATTAGTTAATTATAAATAAATTTGCTTTTGTATCGATTGCCCAATCGCTTAAAATGCTTTTATAAATAAATTTTTTTAATAATATAATTTTTTCAACGATAGCTTTTTTATTAAAAATTTTTTTTTAATTTTGT
Source organism: Chlorociboria aeruginascens (assembly GCA_002276475.2). Taxonomy (NCBI): domain Eukaryota; kingdom Fungi; phylum Ascomycota; class Leotiomycetes; order Helotiales; family Chlorociboriaceae; genus Chlorociboria; species Chlorociboria aeruginascens. The sequence goes on along the minus strand of NCSK02000306.1, from coordinate 31,071 downwards.
TTATCGAAATTGCTTTTAATTTTTTTATTAAAATTATAGGCAATAATATATTTCTTTTTTTTGCGCTAAAAAGCTAGCTTTTTTTTTAGTTAACAAAATTATTTAAATATAAATCAAAAAGTTAGCTATATAAATTCCGAGCGTCGAGTATTAGAAGCCTTAAATTTAAATTTGGATTTATATTTTTTATTTTTATTTTTAAAGCGTAATTTATATGCAAACTTTTTATTAGCAATTTAATATTTGTAATTAGCTACAAAGTGCTCGATAAATTTTTAATAATAATATTTAAATATTGTTAAGAAATTAAGGCAGATTAGGTAATAGACGAGTCAAGAATTTACCTATTGCATGCTAAAAGCTTGAATTCATTTAAAGAAAATATTTAAGATTTCCACTTTCCCACGAACAAAAGTTCTAAAATTATAATTTATATAAAGAGCTTATATAGCAATATATAACGTTCAACCCCCGCTAAATCCCTTATATTTTCAATAGATTATAAAATTCGATATATATTAAATATAATTTTCTTGCTAAAGCAAAACCAAATAAATAAATCGAACGAATTAACCGAACGAAATTAAAGTTTTCAAAAAAAGCTTTGCATAAACCAAACGAACCGAATAAATAAATCGAACAAATAAGCCGAACGAAATTAAAAGTTTTTAAAGAAAGCTTTATATATATTAAAGTTAAATAAAATTTAAAGAAAGCTATCTGCAAAGCAATAAAATAAATATAGCTTTTATATATACCAAACAATCGACGAATTAAAATATTACGCATTAATTTATATAAAATATAAAATAAAAAAAAAATAGCAAGTATTTGCCAATATTTACAAAAAACAATTATAAGGATTGATTTTGTCGAGCGAAAATAAAAATTAAAAGCAAAAAAATATTTTATATTATCGAAATAATCAAAATTAAATTTGCATAAATCCAACGTAAAAAAAAATATTAAGTTATTAACAAATATGCTATTTATAAATAGCATTAATAAAATCGCCGATATTACTAACTAATTCGAACGATTTAATAAATTATAAAATCTGAAAAAAGCAAAAATATAAAATTAAAATAATGCTAAAATAATCAAAATAATTATCGAAAAACTAAAAAAAAAATAATATAATTTTAATTAACAAATATAAAACTGCTTTTGCTATTTGGATTTAACTTAAATTAAAATATAAAGCAACAAGTTAAGCTACCGCCAACCAATATATAACTAATATTTAAAACTTTATATTTAACAAAAACATAAAAATTAATAAATTATAAAATAAGCTTAAAAAATATTAACGAAAATTAATTATAGCTAATAATATAATAAAAAATATTTATTTAAATAAAGCATTGCTATTAATATTAATTTTTTTATTTCAAAAATAAAAACGCTATATTATTATAATTAATAAATTTTTTTATTTAATAATCGCTATTAATTAAAAAAAAAATTAAGATTTTTTNAAAAAAAAAAAATATAATTACAAAATTCGAAATTCGAAGGCATTAATAAAAAAAAGCATATGCTACGTGGCGTTAATATCAAACTATTTATCGTTATTTAAATTATGCTTTACAAAAAAAAAATAATGCATTCGATATAAATATAATGGATATAGCACTTAAATATTATTACTATGGATTTATTAAGCATTTTGTAGCCGATTGCAAATATTAAGCTGCTAATAAAAAGTTTGTACGTAAATTATGCTTTAAAAACGAAAATAAAAAATATAAATCTAAATTTAAATTTAGGGTTCCTAATACCCGACGCTCGGAATCCGTGCAGCCAACTTCTCGATTTATATTCAAACTATTTCGTTAACTAAAAAAAAAAACTAATTTCTTAGCGCAAAAAAAAAAGAATATACTGCTGCCTACGATTTTGATAAAAAAACTAAAAGCAATTTCGATAAGCAAAATTAAAAAAAAATCTTTTGATAAAAAAGCTATTATCGAAAAAATTATATTATTAAAGAAATTTATTCGTAAAAGCATTTTAGGCGATTGGGCAATTAATACAAAAGCAAGTTTATTTATAATTAATTAATTTTATTTATTTAGAAAACTAAAACCGATATCTAAAATCTATATATAAATAAAAAAAAAAAATATTATATTTTCGATAGCGAGAAATAATATTAATTAGGGCTGCAAATAAAATCTTTTGTTATTTAAATAATATGCTTTTTGTTTTTAAATTAAATATTAATTTAATTTCAGCGAAAAGGCTATGCAAAAATAACTATCAGGGAGCTTTTGATAAAAAAAAATATTTAAAAAAGTTCAAAAATTAAATTAAATTTAAATTAGAAAAATTAAAAAANAAATNTTAAAATTTAAAAAAAAAAAAAAAGCAAAAAANGTTTCTAGCTTTTATATAGGTAAGGANAANNGATTACGTAAGCTTAAAAAATTTTTTAAGCTTACGTAACCTAAGATTTAAGTTTTTAATATAAAATTTTTGGAAAATTAAAATTTGTTTTATAAGGAAATATTAAGAAATTAATGCAAATTAAATAATAGACGAGCTATAAATTAGCTTATTATATATTAAAAGCTTCGATTTATTCCGATAAAAAATTTTAAGCTTTTAATTTTCACGAATAAAAATCCTGGAATTAAATAAATAATCGAGAATCAAGTTTATATAATAATATATAAAGTCCAACCCCTACTGAGCCCTTCATATTTCCAATATAAATATTTTATATAAGCTTTAGCTTTTAATTTATTAAATCTAAAGCGATTATAAATAAAAAAATATATTTTATATTTATATGCTTTAATATAATTAGCTGAAGGCTTAACTAAAATTTTTTTAAAATATTTATTTAAGATTTTTAAATTTTTAATTTATTCTTTAAATTAAAAAACGATTTAATAGATATCCAGCGGCTTTATAAATTTTAAGCTATAAAAGTTTTGGGAAATTTAATTGCAAGCGTAATACAATAGCAAAATTAATTAATATTTTATTTAATCTTTTAGTTTTTCTATTTTAATCTTTAATATAAGCTGCCGATTTTTTAACGATTTGTTTATTTCGCTAAAGCAATTATTAAAAGCTTAACCCAAGATTTTGTTTGTCGTTAATATGCTAAATTTTAATATTTAATTTATATTAATATTTAACGAAATTAATAAACTTAATTATAATATTTAATATTTTTTTTTAATTAATATTAAATATATAATATATATAATATATATAAATAATTAAATTATAATAATAAATAATCTTAATATAATTACTAATTTTTTAATATTAATAAATAATATTAAATTAAATATTATTATATAAAATATTTAATTATTTTTTTGGCCAATATAAAATTTGCTAACGTAAGTTTTTTAAAAAGCATATTTCGCAATTAGATATTAATATATTAATTATTTTAATTTCACGCAATTCTTTTTGAAAATAAATTATAATTTATAAATTTAAATGATCGAATTAAATATAAAAAATATTAACTAATTTTTTTATTTAATGGCAAAAATAATTTCGAGCTAATAGCAAATAATTTATATTGATTTTTATATAATAAATTATATTTTAATATTTATTAAGTATAATAAATAGGGGTTCTGCAAAACATAATTTTTCTTTATTTTATTATTAAGAATTCAATATTTTAATAAACGTTTTTATTAATTATATATTTAAGAAATATAATATTAGTTAAAAAGAAAAGTATATAAGCTATATTAATAAACTTAATAATTTTTGTTTTATTAAGTTAAATTAAGCAATTCATATAAATTTAAATAATATTAATGCTTTGCATTTTAATTTTTTTATTATTAATAAATAAAATCTTGTTAATATAATATAAATCTAAAAATTTTAATTAATTATTGCAAATATAAATAATTATTTTAAAATTTAAAATATAATTATTATATAGCTTATATTAAGCGTTTGTCGCATATTTCGAAATTATTATTTAAAAAATTATTAATATTTTTGATATTAAAAAAATCAAAAAAGAAATAAGAATTAAAACTGGATCTTCCGTTAATATAAATAATTTAATTAATTTATTTCCTATTGATAAAAATTTAAATATAGTTTTCTATAATTTTTTTTAAATTTTTTTTTTTTTAAAACAATTTTATTTCAGGCAAGGATTTGCTTATAAATTTAATGCTTTTTTTATAAAATTTATTTTATTTTTTTTTCGATATTTTTATTAAGCTTTTATTTTTTTTTGTCGGCATGCTTTAATTAAATATAAATTATATTTTTAATTTTTTTTAATATATATAAATAAAGCTAAAAATTTTTTAAAAAAAATTTTAGCGTTTAATTATTATAAGCTATTAATATATTTATATATAATTCGTTAATAATTTATATTCGATTTATTATTTAATTTAAATTTTTCTTAAATTATTTTAAAATATTTTATATTTTAAATCGCTTTTTAATTAATTTAATAAAAAACTATATAATATTATAAATTATTTATTTTTAAAAACTTTTTATTATTTAAAATATATAAAATTAAAAAAAAACTTTTGCTAATAATAATATTAACGATTTGTTAACTAATTCCTAATTTTAATTTGGAAAAAATTTATAAAAATTATTGCGAAAAACTATTAAAGCAATATAATAAAAAAATAATATATTAAATTAACTAATTTTAAAATGCAAACGGGCCTATGAAAATAATTTAAAATTTTATATAAATAAAACTAAATAATATATTAAATAATAAATTGCTAAATAACAAAAAACCACATTTATTTCGATATCAAATTTTTAATAAATAATTATTGTATCGTTACGAAAAAAAAAAAAAATTTAATTTTTAATTTTTATATTTTAAAAAAAGCCGTGTTAAACGCCAGAACTTCGAATAGGAATATTAACGAAACTTTAATTATAAGCTAAAAAATTATTAATTAAATCAAAATAAAATTGTTTAAATAAATATTTATTTAAAAAAAAATATTTTTAAAATAATAAAAATGGAAAAAAAAAAAAATTCTATAAAACTAAAATTATAATATAAAAAAAGTTTATTTAATTTCTAAAATAATAAAATTGCAAGATTTTATTTAACGAAAAATCATAAATCAAGCCTAATATTTTAAAGCTAAGCAAATAATAATTAAATTATTTAAAACTTTTGCAATATTTTGAAAAATTAGAAAGTAAAATTTAATTTTTATAAATAATAAATAATTTATTAATAATTTTTATAATCGATTAAATAAAAATATTAAAAAAGCTATTATTAAAATTAAAAAAATTGCTTTTATGTAAAAATTAAAAAAAAACTTTTAAAACTTATTATATTAATTAATATAAACTATTTCGATCGATTTAATAGCAAAATTAAAAAATTTAATTAAAAAAATTAAAAAAAAAATTTTTTTAATTTTTAAATTTAAAAATAATAGGAATTTTAAACGAAAACGAAATTATAGCAATTTTTTAACGAAAATTTTAAAAAAAAAACTAAAATTAAAAATTTAAAAATAAAAAACCGAAAAAAAAGCTTATTATATATTATAATTACAAAAAAAAAAAATATATATTTCTTAATTATTTTAAGCTTTCGATCGAGCAAACCAAGGCCAAAAAGAAACAAAAAAAATTTAAGATTTTAATAACGCGACTTAAGCTAAAAAAATCCAATAAAAATATTCGATTAAAAAGCTAACGTTTTTTTATTAATAAAAAAAAAAATAAAAAATTATTATCGCTTTTATTAATAATAATTTAAATAATAATTTTATTTTTTAATTTTTATTAAAAAATTAAAAAATTAAAATATATTTAAATTGACCGTTAAAATTATTAAAAAAACTTAACGATAATTTAAATTATATTTATAAAATCTATATTACGAATTTATAAATTAAGAATTTTAATTAAATTAAAAAAACTTTATCGAAATAATTATTATTCGTAATCGATATATTAGGCATTAATATTATTTTAAAAAAATTTTAATTATTTTTTATAAAATTAAAAATTAATTAAAAATATAGCAATTAAAAATATCAATTGTAGGAAAAAGATTTTATTAAATTTATAAAATCAAAGATTTTTAATAAACTTACTAAAAAAAGNATCTAATTTTTTTTTTTATATTTGCATAGCATATAATCTTGGTTATCGAAATATTAATAATATTTTAAAATTATAGCAAATTTTTTTAATATATTTTTAAAAAAAAAAAGCAAATAAACTTTTTTTATTTAAGCAATAAACCTATTTTATTAATATCGAAGGAAAGATTTTTCTTTACTAATTTATATATGCATTATTTGAAAAAAAAATTAAAATTTTTAAAAAATATAATTAAAAAAAATTTAAATTAAAAAATAAAATTTAAAAAAGCAATTAGCCCTGCCGGATTACCAATTTTTTTTGTGCCTAAATTAAATAGCTTTTTACGCCTTTGCATAAATTATTAAAAATTAAATAAAATTACGATAAAAAATCGCTATTTATTGCTTTTAGTTAGGAAAATACTAAATTAATTAAAAAAAAACAAAAATTTTTATTAAACTTAATTTAAGAAATGCTTATTATTATATAAGAATTATTGTGGGAAACAAATAAAAAATTGTTTTTTATACCAGATATAAGCATTATAAATATTTAATAATGCTTTTCGAATTGGCTAATGCTTTAGCAATTTTTTAAATATATATTAATAAAGCTTTAAGCGATTTATTTAATAAAATTTATATAATATATTTAAATAATATATTTATATATAGCGAAACTTTATTAAAATATTATTAATATATTAAAAAAAGTTTTAGCTTATTTAAAAAAACATAAATTATATGCTAAAAAATTTAAATATATATTCGATATTTAAAAAATAAATTTTTTTAAAATATATTATTAATATTTAAAAAATAATTATAAAATTCGATCGAATAAAAATAATTTAATAATAGTTTATATTTATTATTTATAAAAAAAGTTTTTTTCTTAAATATAAATATTAAAATAAAAAATTTTTGCAATATTTTAATTTTATTTAATTTTGCTTATAATAAAGCAAAAAGCAATTTTCCTATTATATATAATCTTTTTCGTATAAATGCTCGTTCCGAATATTAAAAATTAATTATATTTTATATATTAATTAATTATTTTTTATTTTTAATTTTTTAAAAAATTCTTTTTTTAAATTTTTACAAAGCTTATTTTATTATTTTAAATATTTTTTTTTTTTTATCGATTTTTTAATTTAAAAATATTTTGATTTAAAAATCGAATTTAAATTATTTTTTTAAAAATTATATAATTTTATTTAGCATTTTTTTAAATTTCGAATCGTTTAAAAAATTGGCCGTGTTTTTTCTTTTTCGTTTTGCAAAAAATTTCGAAGCAAAAATTATTTATTTTTTTTTTTAAAATTANAAAAANNTATTTTAAATAAATTGGAAAGCAATAATTTTTTATTAAATAAAATATTAATAATTTTATTATAAAAACTAAAAAAGCGGCTTAAATATTTTGGCATTTTTGCTTTATTTAAAATATAAAATATTTCTAAATTTATATTTTTAATTTTTTAAAATAGCTAAAAAAAAATTTTGGCTTTAATTTTTGCTTATTTTTGCTAATTTATATATTTGATTTTGTTTTAAGCTTTTTTGTTTAGCTATGCTTTTTTATTTATTTGCATTTCGCTTTTATTAAAATCTTTAGCATTAATTAAAAAATTCGAAAAAAATTTTAAGTTTTTAATTTTAATAATTATTTTAGAATTAAATATATTATTATTATTATTTATTTCAAATTTTAAAGTGCTCGGAGCATATAGTTTTTTGTAAGCATTTGCATATATCGAAGCTTTAATTTTATTTTTATATATATTATTAGCATTTATAGCAATATATTTAATAAAAAATAATATTTTTTTTTTAATATTTTTAATTTTAAGAACGATAGCAAAACCTAAAAAATATATAATAATATTATTTATTTTCGATTTTATTTTAATAAGCTTGCTTCCAAATAGCTTAGCAAGATTTTTAAAAAAAAAAATTATTAAAATTTTTAAAAAATATTATTTTGCTTTTTTATTTATGCTTTTAATATTTAAAATAATTTTTAATTATATAATTCGAGCTTTTTTCTTAAGTTATCAACGGGCAAATCGTAGTTATAACGTTATTTTCTTTTATAATAACGTTTTTTATAAGCGCGCAAAAAAACCGATTTAAAAAAAATATTATTTATAATTTTAATATTTATTTTATAGCTTTTATTTTATATTTGTATAAACGTAAAAATTGTAATAAAAGCTATTTAATAATTTTAACGCTTGCTTATATAATTAATTTAAAGCTAAAAATTTATTCTAACGATTTGCATAATAATAAAATAATATATATTAAGCAAAATAACGCTTTTTATTTTAGCCGCTCGATAATAAAACTTATATATTTCTAATTTTTTATTAAAAATGCTTATAAAAAAAAAATTATTAAAAAGCTACTTAAGCATAAAATCATTAATATTAATTAGTTAATTTATTTCCTTGCTTTTTTGCATCGTTAATTTAAAATTAAAGAATAAATTTTAATTAAGCTAATAATTGCTTTTAAAAAGTAATCTGGCCGATATCAAAAAATTTTTTTAAGGTTTTTATTAAAAAATTTAATTGTTTTATTATTAATTTAAGGTTTTCTAAAGCGCTAAATTTTTTTAATTATATTGCTTATTTTAAGAAATCTAAAAAAAAAGTTTGTTTAAAAAATTATTAACAAGCATAAAAAATGCAAATACAAAGGCTTCGATATATTTTTTACAAAGCTTTAAAAAAGATTTTTTTTTTATTTTTAATGCTAAATTTTAATTTGTTTATAATTTTTATTTTATTGTTAAAAATATTATTCTTTTATTTTTTTATAATAGCTTTTTAGTTTTTAAACATTTAATAATATTCCAAATTAATTATTATATTTTTTCTTAATTTTTTTTTTTTTTTATTTTTTTGTTATTTTTACGTAAGAATTTAGTTTTGCTGGTTTTTTTTCGCACGCTTTAATAGCTTTTTTTTTTGTAATAGATTATATTTGGGGCTAATTAAAAGAATTGAATTTAGCGATAAATGCTTTAAATTAAATAAATATTTTTAATTTTTGCTTTTTAGAATTTTTTTTTTTTATTAAAAAACTTTTTTAAAAAATATATTTTTTTTTTATATTTGTTTTTTTATAATATAATAATTTAAATAATATAAATTTTAATTTATATTTAAAAAAATTCGAAGCATTATATATAACCTAATTTTATATAGCTTTTAATTTCGTCAGCGCTTTTAATAAGCTTCGCAATATAATAATTAAATTTAAAATATTTATAATTTATAAATATATTTGTTTTGGCTTTTTTAAAAATTATATTATTAATTTAAAATATTATATTACGAAAAATAAATTTAAAAACGCAAAAAACATATAATTTATTATAAAAGCTTTTTTTTTTTTAATAATATATTTCGAAAATATTTTGCAAATAAATATTTTTTATTTTTTTCTTTTTTTAGCTTAAAGATTATTTTTTTTATTAATTTATTTTTTTATATTTTTAATTGTTTTATTAAATTAAATATAAATTAAGCTTTTTCTTTCTTTTTTGCGAGCATTAATTTATATTGCTTAGGTATTTTAATTTAATTTGAACTAATTAGCCTATGCTATTCCTATATTATATCGTAAATATTTTTCAAAAATTAATTAATATAATTATTAATTTGTTTAATTATAAAAATATATTTTTTAGCCAGCTTCGAAAATATAGCATTAAATAAAAGCATAAAATTAAATAAAAAACGTTAATCTCGAATATTTTCGATAATTATTTTTTTTTTTTTTTTTAATTTTAAAAAAATTTTATTATTTTATTAATTATATAAATTTTTAAATATATTTTTTTATTAAAAAAAACGCACGTAATAATAATTTTTAATAATTTTAAAATTTTAAAATAAAAATGCTTGTTACGTGCAAATTATAAAAAAAAAATTGGATTTAATATATTTATAAAGCAAAAAAAAAAAGCTTACAAAAATTAAAAAAATAAAATATTTAAATAAAAAATATAAATTTATTAAAAAATATAGCTATATTTTCTAATATATTTTTTTTTATTAATTTTATCGCTTGCCTAATTAGCGTTTAAATAAAATATAATTTTTTTATATTTTCCTTTTGAAGCAAAGCGAAATTTTATTATAATTATTAATTTTAAATATTAAAATAATAATTTAAATACGTAATTATAATGCCTTGCTGGATCGNTTATAAATTAATTTAATTTTTTAAAAATAAATACAATATTAAATTTTGTAAAAATTATAGCGTATATTAAATTTCTAATTATTTGCTAATATTTAAAAATATCGATTCGTTTATTTTTATTGTTTGCAAATTGTTACGGGACATATCATTATTGGTTTCCTGACTTATTATATAACGTAGTTATATAATTATTTATAGCTTTAGGCATTCTTCGCTTAGCTTAATTTGCTAAATTATAAATTTATATTAAATGCTTTTCGAACATATAGCAATTTTATAATTTTTATATTATTTTTATTTTTATATTTTGGTAGCAAATATTTTTGTTTTATTAGCTTTATATAAGCAATTAGCTTCGGCAATAATGCATTTAGTATTATAACCAAAATATATTTTATTAAATTTTAATTTTTTATTATTTTTTATTTATATTTTTGCGAAATTTTATTAAAAAAATTTATATTTTATTAATTTTTGCTTTGTATTTTTTGCAATAATTTATTAATAAGCAATTAAATTATTAATTAAACAATAATTTTATATAATTTTATTAATATTAATTATTTTTTTATTGCTTTTATTAATATTTATATTTAAAATTTAATTTTGCTTTACGTTGCCCCGAAAATTTTATTATTCGCGTTGAATCGCAATAATTAAAATTTTAAAAATTTATAATTGCTTTTTTTAGTTTAGTAAACAAAAAGCAAACGATTATTTAAAGCCGTAATTGTAAAATTTGCAAAATTTTTTTTTTTTTACGCCAATAAATATTTTTACGAGCTTAATTAAAAAAAAATTATTATTTTTAATTTAATAAATTTCGATTTTTTATATTTCTGGCGGATTTGATAAGCTTGTTATATAATAAAAATATTTATTTATTTTTTTTTTTTTTTTTGATTTATAATTTCGAAGCAGCAATTAATAACAAATTCCTTTATATCGTTAATATTATTTATATTTTTTAAAGCTATATTTAACAAAAATATTATTTTTTAAAATTTTAATATATATAATATTTTTTTGCATAGCTTTAATATTTAAACTTTTAAATTAGGTTTTTTTGCTATAATGCGAATAAAAATTATAAATTTTATTGCAATAGTTTTCGATAAATGTAATATATATTATTAATAATTAAAATTATAAAATAGCTTTAAAATACAAATATTATTATCGATTTTTATTAATAATATTAATAATATGCTTTTTTCTATTTTAAAAACCAATAATATAAGCTATTTTAATTTTAATTTTATTAATAACGATGTTATAATTTTTATATTAAAAATTATATATAATAAAATTTATTATATTTTTTGATCGTTTCGTTTATTTTTTAACGATTTATAATAAATTTAAAATTTAAATAATATTTCTTATTTGCTTTCGAAATATTGCGCTTATATAACATTTTGTCGAGCTTATATTTTTTGAACGTAAATATTTTGTTATAACTTTAATATTGAAGTTAATTAAAGCATTTATTAAAAAATTTAAAAAATTTGCAATATAAGCTATTAAGAAATATATATAAAATAAATTTGGATTTAATAATATTTAAAATAAATAAATTTTTTGCGCTTATATTTAAAAAATATTTTTATATATTTGCGCAACTAAAATTATTTTTATTTATAATTAGCTATTTGTAATTTAAAATAATTTGAAATTAAAGCTTTATTTTTATATTTTTTTAATTTTTCAAAATTATTATTATAATTAATTTTTTGCAATAACTTAATAAAAAGCAGCATTTATTTAAAGATTTCGCTATAAATACGCAGTAGCAAATTATTTTTTTTTTAAAATAAATATTTATTTAAAAATTCATTTAGCCCAAAATATAAGCAATTTTCGCATAATCGAAATAATTAATTTTATTATACTAATATTGCTTTTATATTTTTCCAAAAATTAAGCTAATTTTTTTTATATCCAAATATAATTAATTAAAACTAATGTTTTATATAAATATAATTTAAATATTAGCAAAATATTTAAAATGTTACTTTAAAATTATATGCATAAGAAAAAAATTAGCAATATTAATAATATATAAGCAATATAAAAAACAAAAAATTTTAAATAAATTAAAGCAATATGCGAGCATTGCTTTCGAATTTATAACGCCTGCAAATTATTGCATAAAACGCGTTCGCTTTTTGTAATATATGGAACCAATATCAAAACTATTTAATCGTTATATTTATTAATAATAATAATTTATTTAATTTAAATTTTAAATATTATAATTATAATAAGCTTAATTTTGCTAATATTAACAATTATTAAAATAAGCATTACGATTATAATAATAATTTTAATTTTAAATTTGTCGCCTAATTTTTTTATTTAACGATTTTAAAATATATATATCGTTAATATAAATTTATATTTCCTTTAAAAAATAAATTTTATTTGCATTTAAAAAAAAATATTTATATTAAGCCCAAATATATCAAAAGCATTGTTATATTTGCGTCGTTAATATTACTTAAATTAAATTTTTTTAAAATTATTATTATAGGCCTTGCGCATTTTGCTTTAATTATTATATTTAATTTTAATGCTGTATTAGATTGTGGCATAGGCTATAAATTTCGTAAATAGCATTATATTATTGCTTAAGCTAAATTTAATTTAAATTTATAATTATTATTAGTTTATTTTAATATAAAATATTTTTTATTATTAATTAATAAAGCATAATTGCTCCAATTTTTATCTAACGTTAAGATTTATAAAATAGCTATGCTTATTATAGTTCGAAATATTAATAATTTAAAGTATTTTATCGCAAAATATATTATTTTTATTTTTTATTTCGAAAATAAATATTTGTATGCTTATATTACTTATAAAATTCATTTTATTAATAATTTTTAAGCTAAAATATTAATTAATATCGATATATTAGAATCTAAATAAATTAATATTAATATAATTAAAAAAAATTGCAATAATTAAATAATATAATAATATTAAAATTTTTTTTTATATTATATAACGCAAATCGCGAATTGCATAATTAGTTTTTGCTTAAAATATAATTATAATTTTATTTTAAAGCAAGATCGTTATTTCTATATATTATATTGCTTTTCTTAATTGAGATTTTATTTTTAAGCTAGTATAAACGCTTTTTACCATATTTGCTTATTTCGTTAATAAGAAATTATTCAAAATTATTATATAAAATGATAACAATGCTTTAATATAGGTTAAATGCAATTTTAAGCTAGGATTAGTTTAGGAATTTAATTTCGATTATTATTTCGCATATTTATTTATTAATAATAATTTTAATAAAATAAATACTTTGGTATAAAAATTTTTTTATACCAATAAAATTGTTTAAATTTTTTAATAATATTAAAAATAAATATATTTTGCAATTTAATATAATAATATATAATAATAATAATATCGCTTATATATATTAAATACTTCTCGATACATTCCCAAATTTTTTTATTAATAAAAATTATATTAATTTATTTAAAAACAAATAAATAAAAATTAAATTAAAATTAAAATTAGCAAAAATTCGTTCGATCGTTTAAGCCTAAAATTTATATTATTAAAATTTAAAATAAAAGTTTTTAGTTTTTTGGCTATTCGCTTTTTTAATTTTTTTAAAAATTAAAATAAATAAATTCAAAAATTTTTTGTTTGCTTTAAAAGCTTAATTAAAACTAATTTTTTTTTTTTTAATAGCATTCTAAAAATTTTTTTTATTTTTAATATAAAATTTTTTTTTATTATTTTCAAATCCGTTTTCTTTAAATTCTTCCTGCGGGTTCCGCTTATTAATATTTTTATTATTTATATTTATATTAAAAATATTGCTTTAAATATTTTTTTTATTACCTAATTTAGGAATTTTTTTTTTTAGCTATTATTTGCTTTTTTAATGCCTTAAATCTTTTGGCATATTTAAAATTTTTATTTTTTATAATTGGTTTTTTAGTTGCAATCTTATTAATTTTTTTCCTTATTATTGCATTAATATTATTAATTTTTTTTTTTAAAATAGGAAACCGGCAAAAATTTTTTATAAAATAAATTTAAGTTGCTTCTATTTTTTATAATTTTTATTAAGTTAATTATTTGATTTAATAGCTTTTAGCTTTTAAATTTTTTAATAATTGCATTAATAAAAAAATTAGCTAATTGGATTAATAAATTAAAAGTTTTGTTATGCTTTCTAAGCATTCGTTTTTAATATAGCAGGCTCGCTTTCAAAATAAATTTATTTTTTTTATTTTATTTTAATTAAATTTTATGCCGAAGCAATAACTTATTTTTTTATTTATTTAATTTACGAAAAGTTTCGATTTAAGCGTAATCGGTACGCCCTATGTTCAGGGTTATAAAAACCTAAATATTATTAATTTTTTTTTATTTTTATAAATGCATTTACGTTCGCGATATTAAATAATATTAAAATATTTATTTATGTACAAATAATTTATTTTTTTTAAACTAAGCTTTTTTTTAATTTGCAAATTTTTATTTTTATATTTATAACAAAGCTTTTTTGGATTATTTTTATTTTTTTAATTAGTATATATTACATTAATATTAATTATTAATTTTTGAAATAAAAAATTTAAATCCTAAATAAAAAATTAATATTTATTATTTTTTTTTTTAGCTTAAACTTAATATATTAGATTTCTTTTTAGCTTTTCCAAGCGTGCTATTATGCAATTAATATTTAATTTTTTTAGCTTTTTTACTAATTAATTAATTTTTAAAAGCTTTTTTTTTTATTTTTTATTTTTTTTTATTTTTTGTTTAATAAAAAAAAATAATAAAAAATTTAATAAAAATTTTTAATTAAGCTCGATGTTTATTAAAAAAATTTAATTTTGTTGCATAAAAGAATTATAGGCCTTGGGATAATAGCTTTGAAACTTATAATTGTTAGCGTTAATATTATATATTATTGGCATAGGAATTAAAAATTTTTTTTTTGGCTTTATAAGCTAAGTTTATTAATAAATTATTTTTTTAAATTTATTTGTTTTCTAAAATCGGCTTTTTAACCATTTATATAAAGCGCTTTGTTTATTTCCATTCTAATGCAATTTTTTTTTATTATATTATAGTTTTAAGTAGTACCCTTATTTATATTTACTTTTATAAAAATATATTTAGTAATAATTTTTTTTTTTTTAAATTTTTAGAAAGCTTTTTAAAAAAATTTAAAAACTTTTATTTAAAAAGCTTAATTTTTTTTTTATTAATTAAATCTTAGAAAAATCAATAAAACTAATCAAAAAATTTTCGAAATTTAATATTTTCTTAGGCGGCTAACCTAAAAAGTATTTTTAAAAATATTTTAATTTTTTTAAAAAATTTTATATTTTATTAAATATATTAAATCTTTATTTTCTAATAAAAGCTAGCCTTGTTATATGGAACCGCAACGTAAGCAGGGAACAATTAAATAAATCTTACATAAGGCTTATTTATATATTAAAAAATTTTTTTACGTTTGGCTTTCCTAACAAATTTATAATTCGCTGCAAAAAAATCCTAATTTTTTAAAAATGCCGAAACGTTCTTTTTATTAAAATAAAAATTTTTTTTATTAATAATAAATAGGATTGCATAAATTATAGCTATTTAAAATTATTTTTCCATTAATATTTTGATTAATAAATTATAATTATCAAATTTTAATATTTTTTTTTTAAATAGTTTTTTAAATTTTTAAAAATTAAACTATTTTAAAAATATTATAATTAAATATTAAATAAATTAATAAAATTTTTAAAAAAATATTCGCTAAGCTAAATTTTTTTAATAAATATGCTAAAAATACTAAAACGTTTCGATATAAAGTTTTAATTATAAGCCTTAATAATAATAAATTTTTTTAAATATTTGCATTTAAAAAAAATATTAATNATTAATTTATTGCTAAAAAAAATATAAATTAAAGCCGCGCTTTTTATATATTTAAAAAAACAAAAATCAAATTATATAAATATTATTTATTTTTATTATAAATATAAAAATTATAATATTATTAAAAGCATATTAGAAATTTATTAATTTATATAACGACAAAGCAACAAAGCAGCTTTTTAAATATTATAAAATAAAATATTATATTAAGCTTAAAAAAAATATTATGCTGCCTTAGAAATTTATTTATAATTTATTAAATATTGTGGGGGGGTTTTAGGGCTGGGTGTGGTAAAACCAAAAGCTGCGACTCGAGGCCTAAAATAATCTCTAATAATTAAGCTTAAAGAATAATTATTAAAATATATAAATAAAATTATTTTTAATATTAATTCTATTAATTTATTATTATAACTAAATATTTGATTTCGTTAATATAATTTTTTATTTTTTCTTATTATTTTTAATTTTTATATGCTTTTTTTTAAGAAAAGCTTTTTTTTTTTAAATATAAATATTAAAATAGAAACTTTTGCAACATTTTAATTTTATTTAATTTTGCTTATAATAAGGCAAGGGCAATTCCCCTGCTATATACGATTTCTTTACATAGATACTTATTTCAAGTACCAAAAATTAATTATATCTTATATATTAATTAATATTTTTTGCTTTAATTTTTTAAAAGATTTTTTTTTTTAAATTTTTGCAAAGTTATTTTATATTTTAAATATTTTTTTTTTTTTATTAGCTTTTTGATTTAAAAATATTTTAATTTAAAGATCGAATTTAAATTATTTTTTAAAAATTGCATAATTTTGTTTAGCATTTTTTTTAAGCTTCGAATCGTTTAAAAAAATTGGCTATATTTTTTTTTTTTTCGCTTTGTAAAAAAATTTTAAAGCAAAATTATTTATTTTTTTTTTTAAAATCACGAAAAGCTATTTTAAATAAGTTAGAAAGCAATAATTTTTTATTAAATAAAATATTAACAATTTTATTATAGAGCTAAAAAAGCAGCTTAAATATTTCGGCGTTTTTGCTTTATTTAAAATATAAAATATTTTTTAAATAAGCTTATATTTTTAACTTTTTAAAATAGCTAAAAGTTTTTTTAGCTTTAATTTTTGCTTATTTTTATTAGTTTATATATTTGGTTTTGTTCTAAGCTTTTTTGTTTAGCTATGCTTTTTTATTTATTTATATTTTGCTTTTATTAAAGCTTTTAGCATTAATTAAAAAATTTAAAAAAAAATTTTAAATTTTTAATTTTAATAGCTATTTTAGAATTAAATATATTAATATTATTATTTATTTCAAATTTTGGAATGCTCGAAGCACGCAATTTTTTATAGGCATTTATATATATCGAAGCTTTAATTTTTATTTTTATATATATTATTAATATTTATAGCAATATATTTAATAAAAAATAATATTTTTTTTCTAATATTTTTGGCCTTAAAAATAATAGCAAAATTCAAAGGATATATAATAATATTGCTTATTTTTAATTTTATTTTAATAAGCTCGCTTTCAAATAGCTTAGCAAGATTTCCAAAAAAAAAATTATTAAAATTTTTAAAAAATATTATTTTGTTTTTTTATTTACGTTTCTAATACTTAAAATAATTTTTAATTATGCGATTTAAGCTTTTTTCTCAAATTATTAACGGGCAAATCGTAGCTATAACGTTATTTTCTTTTATAATAACGTTTTTTATAAACGCGCAAAAAAACCAATTTAAAAAAATATTATTTATAATTTTAATATTTATTTTATAGCTTTTATTTTATATTTATATAAGCGTAAAAATTATAATAAAAGCTGTTTGGTAATTTTAACGCTTGCTTATATAATTAATCCAAAGCTAAAAATTTATTTTAACAATTTGTATAATAATAAAATAATATATATTACGGACAAAAATAACGTCTTTTTTATTTTAGCCGCTCGAATTAATAAAACTTATTATTATTTTTAAATTTTTTATTAAAAATGTTTATAAAAAAAAAAATTATTAAAAAGCTATTTAAGCGTAAAATTATTAATATTAATTAATCGATTTATTTTCTTGCTTTTTTGCATCGTTGNTTTNAAATTAAANAATAAATTTTAAAAACNTTATTATATTAATTNTAAACGCGCANTTTTTAAAATTAATATATAATTTATAAATANNAAGCCGCTTTATAATTTTTTTAATAGCNNTTTTATAATTTGNTAATATTAAATTAAAATATTAATTTAAATAAANTATAATATATAATAATTAATTAATTTTATTAATGCNTGGTTAATATANGCTTAAAACGTAGCCGGGGCATTAATAAGCCTAAATAATATTATATAATATTTAAAATNCTTATATCGANTCCTAAANNNTATTTTNTATTTATTTNTTATTTTAATTNNGATTTTATAATAANNATTTTTAANATNNANCTTNNTAAAAATATTAATATTNCTTANGCAATNNAANATTTNAAATATAAGCNGNAGCNAANTACNANTNNTTTTTTATTATTTNNTTTAATTTATNATAATTTATGCAAANCCTTANNTNTNTNTTTTTTTTAAATATAAACATTATNGGGGCANNNGCCGNGCTAATTAAGCGATATATNNANCTATTTNTTTAAGCTTTTTTAAAATAATTCCTTAAAATTTATANTTTTATATNNGANAAATTATAAATANNNTTTTANNGCANCATAGNATTTTTTTCGAGCTNNATATAATATTTTATTTTNTAATATTTAAAAAGCTNNNNTNCTGCNTNNTNNTTNNATAAATTAATAAATTNCNAATACGCCTTTANNAGCGTTANNATTTNNNTATNTTTAATAAAAATAAATAATATTTATATAATTTNGCTTTTATTTTTTTAAATATATAAAAANCGCGGCTTTAATTTATATTTTTTTTAGNAATAAATNATAATTNGNATGCTTTTTTTTTTTTTATATAANTTTTATAAAANTTTTTTAATAAAANNATNNTTATTATAATTANGCTAATATTNGCAAATTATCNAANTTTTATTNCGAAANNAAATAAGNAAATNNANNTTTTTTANNTATAAATATNTTAATATAATTTNNAAAAACAAATTATTNATAGCAATAAATAANTNNTNATNGGCTTTNNTTANNTTTTAAATATTTATAATNTTAATTTTAGCTGCAAATATTTTATAAATNTTAATATATTTTNGCTTTATATTTTTAATAAAATTAATATAAAAATTATATTTTTAAANNNTGNATTTTTTNNNTAGATTTTAATTAATTANNTTTTTTATAATTTNGNANTTTATTANNNCNTANTTANTTCTTTATTTAATNCAAATATATATTNTAANTAATATAATAAATTATATTTATTTTTTNNNATTNTNNNTTAANGTTAACNAAGCAATTACGTTGCNATTTTATTTTTTTTTTTATTNTTGCTTTTGGAAATAANNATTANNATAATANTNTTNNTAGCNATAAGCGTANCATATAATAATTTTGCAATNTATAAGCCNATNNTTATTGNTATCGCATTTAAAATATAATTTTTTTTTTAAGCTTTTTTTTTTNTATATAAAATTANNANNCGTTTNTTTTAATAATAATATTATATTAATTTTTNTNNNTGGCCNTATANNAATAGGCNTANCNATAATTAACNNTNTAAATANCAAATTAAATAATTAAATTAATATTATATATTTANNNTNTTNNTATNNNTATATTTAATTAATAAAAATATTTAGCTTTTTTTTATNNNNATNCTTTCGCTTCGATAATNNTTTATTTTTGGTTTTTTTGNTNGTTNTANTTTTGNNATNTATTTTNTTATTAAATTTTATATTNTTTTTTTATTTTTNGNAATATTAAATTAATTTNTT
>NCSK02000306.1:0-10935 GCA_002276475.2 Chlorociboria aeruginascens | reverse complement strand
TNCGAAANGGCTTANTTTTTTAATTAATAAATNTTNGCANTTNTAANCGTANNTTAAAAATTAAAATTATAATNAATTTTTTTTTTANNTTTTTTAAAGCAAATTNGCTTTAANATNGTTNAAATATATAATAAAATTNTATATTAATTANNCTTTNTTTTGNTTTGNTTTTTNATATNNNNCGAAAGCGCTTATNAACCNATTTATTAAATTNGCAATNTTNTTTAAATAAAAATTTAAAAAANTTTTTTATTATTTATTTTTTNTTTTTNNGCTTTTTTTTNATAAGCTNGCATTTACGCCGTTTTANNTNCGNTTTNNAAATAATTTATTTTTATTATTTNATTTTNATTTTTTTTATTAATTTATTTTATAATATTAAATTNAATNTNTAAATTAAAANAAAANATTTAATATTTAAGCATANATTTTTTNANTATANTTAATAAATAAAANNNTTANCCCGCGNAGNTTTTTTGCNTTGCGTANNGGCGNCCTTNGTTTTTGTTTTANNATTTTTATAAAATTTTTTGNTTTATTTTCGCTTAATTTTTTNTTTATTATTNNANCACNACGAGGGCAATTTNTATNANNGCTTTTTTTTNGNTATTTTCCGGCNNTTAANCTTTTTTTTTAATAATTTNCTTTAAATTATTAATTTTTTTTANTTATTTTNNTTNNTTTTATATTTATTTATTTTTNNTATTTATTATAATTATTTTTTNNTAAANTTTTTCNATATTTANNNNCTTTTTTTTATATTNNCGTNAAAATTTTTAATTATNNAAATTNTAATATNNATAAGNTATTNNNTTTTTTTTTNNNTTTTTTTTATTATTATTTTTATTATTATTTTTNNTTATTATTTAAAAANTATTTTTTAAAATAATAATAAAAGCTTATATTANAATNGGNTATAATCGGCNATATTTATTTNTTNTAGCCCNNATTTNTTTTTNNATTATTTTTAAANTTTTTATTNNNATTTTTTTANNTTTTTTNTATTNNAANATTTTTTTTTANAAAATTTTTTANNTATTTTTNAATATANTNNCNATATCGCTNCGTNGCTTTAANNATTTTATTTTTTTTAAAAAAANTNAAANTTTTTAAAATATAAAAATTAATAAAACAAAATAAAAAAAGNTATAATAAATATATTTTTANAANAAAANTAAAAGNTNAAAAAGCTTTTTNAAAAATTTTATAATTTTATATTATTTTTTTTTTTTAAATTTNTGCATNNNTNTANNANNTATATTATTTAAAAAATATNCGTGCAAATCTCGTGACGACCTCGTAAGCCTCACGCCCCCTAACAAATAAAAAAAAAGAAATTAATATAATATTTTAAATATTACAAACGTTTTACTTATTTTAAACCTAAGAAAATTTATAATTTTTATAAAATAATAATATTGTTGAGAAGTTAGGGCAGATTAGGTAATACGCGAGTCAAGAATTTATTTATTGCATGCTGAAAGCTTGGATTTATTTGGGAAAAATATTTAAAAATTTTATTTTTTACGAACGAAGGTTTTGTAACAAAAGATTTAATTAAAGTTTTTATAATTTAATTTATAATATCCAATTTTATTAAGCTTTTTATTTTTAATAAATTATAAAATCCAATATGTATTAAATATAATTTTTTTTATTAAAGCAAAATCGAACAAATAAATCGAACAAGCAACCGTACGAATCAAAAATTTTTTAAAAAAAGCTTTTATTAACCGAACAAATTAAACGAAGCTAAAGTTTTCAAAAAAAGCTTTATATAATGTGGCAGGGGAATTGCCCCTTGCCTTATTATAAGCGAAATTAGATAAAATTGGAATGTTACAAAAATTTTTATTTTAATATTTATATTTAGGAAAAAAAGCTTTTTTTAAAAAAAAAATATAAAGCATAAAAAATTAAAAAATAATAAAAAAAAAATAAAGAATTATGCCAACGAAATCGAATATTTAGTTATAATAATAAATTAATAAAATTAATATTAAAAACAATTTTATTTATATATTTTAATAACTATTTTTAAGCTTAATTATTAAAGATTATTTTAGGCCTCGAGTCGCAGCTTTTGGTTTTACTACACCCAGCCCTAAAACCCCCCCACAATAAAAATAAAAATTTTTAAAAAAAGCTTTGCATATATTAAAATTAAATAAAATTTAAAAAAAATTATTTGTAAAATAATAAAATAAATATAGCTTTTATATAAATTAAATTATTAATAAATTAAAATATTACGTATCGATTTATATAAAATATAAAATAAAAAAAAAATAATAAATATTTATTAATATTTACGAAAAATAATTATAAAAATTAATTTCGTTAAGCGAAAATAAAAATTAAAAAATAAAAAAANTATTTTATATTATTAAAATAACCAAAACCAAATTAGCATAAATTTAATAAAAAAAAAAATATTAAATTATTAACAAATACGTTATTTATATTTATAGATAGCATTAATAAAATTGCTAATATTATTAACTAATTCGAATAATTTGGCAAATCATAAAATTTAAAAAAAGCAAAAATATAAAATTAAAACAATATTAAAATAATCAAAATTATTATTAAAAAATTAGGAGAAAATAATGCAATTTTAATTAATAAATATAAAATTGCTTTTGCTATTTAAATTTAATTAAAATTAAAATATAAAACAATTAGTTTAGCTATTGCCAACTAATATATAATTAATATTTAAAATTTTATATTTAATAAAAAACGTAAAAATTAATAAATTATAAAGCAAGCTTAAAAAATATTAATAGAAATGTAAGGTATTTCAGGATAACTCAAGGGAAACTTGGGTTAAGTAACGAATCGGATATAAATCATTAATAAATTATATATAAATATATTAATAGTTTATAATAACTAAACGCTAAAGTTTTTCTAAAAAACTTTAGCTTTATTTATATATATTAAAAAAAGCTAGGAATATAATTTATATTTATATTTAAATTTGGTTTATTTTTAATAATTTTGGATTTTATTTATAATTAAATTTCGCATATAGCTAATAATTTCGAAATTCGCTTATAGCTTAATAGCTTTTTTCGAACGTTCGTATGCTTCTAGATTCGTTAAGGTTTAGTGGAAATATTAGTAACGTTTTTATTTTATAATTATTTTCTTTTTATAATTATTGTTTCCAGTAACTAAAATATAAAAGATTATTGAGGTTTTGTAATTAAATTGTTGACTTGCCTAAATAGTATAACCTGGGTATGGCAGGTAAGATTTACGATTTGTAAATAAAATTAAAAATTTCTTTTTAGAAATTGCGCATCTCGCTTAGCGTAATTAATTTTATTTTTAATTTTGCTTTTTTTTTCGTTTTTTTTTTTTTTGATTATTTTATTTTGCTTTAATTTTTTTTGTTTTGCTTTGCTTTATTATTTTTTTTAAATTAAAATAATTATTTATTTTGATTTCGTATAGATATCGTTAATCCCCTAATTAACAATTTATAAATATATACTACGAAAAAATGATTAGCGAAGCAAGCATTTTTAATTACCCGAGCCAAGATAGCGAAAAAAACAAAAATAGATAGTACATTGAGTATTGCGAAAAATAATTTATTAAACAAAAAAATTAATAATAGAAAAAATGCGGGTTTTAAGCATAAGAAAAATAATAAAAATAATTCGGATTTTTTGGACCAATAAAGATTCATTAATCTTTAATAAACTAATCGTTAACTTTTCTTGCTAGCCCGCCTATTATAAAATTACCAACGCCTAAAAAATTAAAATTAGAAATTAGCCAACTTTTTAAACCCGACAAATAGTCGGCATTTTTTAATATACTTATTTTGGGCGTAGAATCTTGCGATGTCTTTTGTATTAAATGCATTAAAAAATTATTAAAGCATTCTTAATAAATATGCCAAGATTGATCTATTTCGGCGGCGAACCGCTGCTATTTTTGTTATATAAAAAATAGCATATATAAACCGATAAAGTTTTGTTAATAAATTATTAAAATATTTGGTTAATGTTTATAAAATTTCTTTTAAGCTTTATAATAAAGCTAAGCATATTATAAATATAACAGCGAAATATAATGCGGATCGTTATAAATCTTTAATTTGTTTGCGCTTAGCTTATGCTTTTTTTAATTTTGCTTTCAAAAACTTGAATTATAATAAAAAGAAATTTACTGCGAAGTTTAAGTAGGTCAAGGCTTAGTTAGGGTTTAGTTAACCTATCGCTGACTTGGTTTTTAAAAATTGATCTTAGGTATTTATTAAGAGGGCAATTGCCAGCAGTACCAACTTAATTTTTAATAAGTTAAACGGTCTTCGTAAAGCAGCTAATAAGCAATTTAAAAATCTGGTTAAGGTTGGGAACATATTAAATTAATTTTTCCGAAATATTTAACAATTGCAAAAAATTATAATTTATGATTTTCGACATACATCTTTAATAAATTAATTAAAACTAAATTAAGATTTCGTTAATTAATCGTTAATTAACTAAATTTAAAATTTTCCTAATAACGTTAAGTTTTCTATATAAAATTTAAAAGCTTTTTTTGCTTAAAATGTTAAAAATAATTTTTTTTTTTAATAAAAATTTAATAGCAGAGTTTTAAGCTGGTTTACGCCATACAGCTATTTCGCAATAAAACCTCCAGGACATTGCGGATTAGGTTTTGCAGAGTAGCATAAAGGAACCGGTTAAGAAAAATATTATTAAAAAGGAGATAAATTCGAGTNTTTTAAANNNTTAAAATTAANAATTNGNAAANNAATAATTNAANATTTGTTAAANNTANNNTTATAGTTTTTTNNAATNAAATTAATTTTATTTTAGGTTTTNTGCTTNTTTCTNGCNTTATTTATAATTATATNTTTATTAGGNTTTTCTTAATNNAATTTTTTAATTAAANNTTTNNAANTATTTANNTAATTAATNNTTAANNATTCGTNNTNGGCCGGAAAATATCCAATTTATNNAATTAATTATTTTTTTNNATTNTTTCGGGTCNTTNTAGNAAATATTTNTTTTATTTTATATTNTTTATTATNCTTTNNTAAGTTNNATTAATNTATNNTTNATAAATTGCTTTTTTTTTTATTAATAAGATTTTAANAAAAATATATAAAAAATATTATAAAAATTTATTATATTTNNATAATAATAATANTTTATATGCTTAANTTTTAATAATTTNNATNATTCTNAAAGGATCCTAAAAATTTGTAATTTAGCTTCTTATTATTCCAAACCGTCTTAATATTTTAAAATAATAATAAAATTTTATTTTTTAAATTAAAAAATTTCGGCATATAATTTTGGTTATATCATTTTGTTTGTTGTTTTTTGGTTTTTCGCCAAAAATTCATTAATTTTTTTTTTAATTACTATAATAGCTTTAGCACGTTTTTTTGCTAAGGATATTTCTCCTTTCGTAAAATCGTTTTCGATTTCTTAACGATTGTTTAATAATATTCCATATCGTGCCTTATTAAGTAAAATATCGATAAAATTATAAAATATATTATTATATATAAATTCAGCAATTGGAAATAAATTTATTTAATTATTTTGCATATAAATAATATATAAGCGTAGCCATATTTCGATAGCTTGGTTTTGCTTTTCCGTTTAATTATTAGTTTATAAATAAAAAGCAATTAATAATTCTTGTTTTATTTTTAAATAAAAGTATAGCTTTGATTAGAACTTGCTAGTAAATATTAAGCCTCTATTTAATATTATGTGGGTCGATAATCCGTAATCCTTAAATTAATTTTTTAAGAATAAATTAGCGAGTTTTATTAAGATAATAATTTTATTACAAGAAATATATTAAAACATTTTTGAAAATCTGTTAATTATAACAAAAATTAAATCAAATATAGCTTTAGATGTTCTATCTTTATTCGAGGATAGGTTTATAATAAAATTCATAAAAATAAATTAAAATAGTTTGTTTGACATCGATAACGCTTGCATTTCGTTAATCTTTTAGTAATAAATTGTTTTGATTTGTTAATAAATATTATATGTTTTGATATATGCTTTTATATTTTTATGTAAAGCTGGCTAATAATATTTTCTTTTTATTAGCTTAATAATCTTTCGTTGCCCAAAATAATTTCTAAATAAATCGTCGTGATAAATCTTTAGAATTTTATTTTTAATTATTATATTAGGGGAAATATAAGTTTTCTTATTTAGCCTTATAAGCCCCTTAATATTTAGCTTTTATTTAATTTAAACGCCGGCTTTTATTTTTTTTAGCTTTAATATTGCTAATTAATCATTTTTTTGCAATTTAATTAATATTGAAAATAGCAATTTCGATTTGTTAAAATAAGCCATTTTTAATTTTATAGCGTTAGCTATTATTATCCGTAATATTTAATAATTATTATTATTGGTACTAGCAAATAATGTTTTATTATTAATTTGCAAAAAAAATATTAAATTTTTTTTTATAAATTTTTGCAAATTTATTAATATAATTATTATTAATTATTTCGATAATATTAGCTTTGAATTTAAAAAATTAATTGCTAACTATAGCTTAAAAATTTAATTTAATTTTATTGCTATATTAAAAGCAGCGATCTTAAAAAATATAATTTAAGCACTAATTAAAAAAAAATTTATTTATTATAAATCTAATATATTTTATTATATTGGCCAAAGCTTTAAATATAACGTTTATTTTTGCCCTAATATTTATTATAGCCTTAAATAATCTTTTTTTTTTTATTAAAACTTTAAATCGTAATTGCAATTTTCGATGCTGGAATTATATATTTAGCTTTAACAAAATTTGCAATAATAAAATTTATAATTAATTTTTTTAATATTAAAAATTTATTTTTTATTAATTTTTTTTAATATTAAAAAATTTATTTTTTATTAATTATTAGCATTTTTTTAATCAAAGCGTTAAAAAAAAGTTTAGCTTTATTAAAATATATATTTTTTTTTTATATATTTAAACAATGCTTTCTTTTTTTTAAGCAAATATTATTTTTTTTTAAAATATTAATTCTTTTTATATAATAAGCAAATATTAATTTTTTTCGATTTTTTAATTTAAATTTTATTTTAATAATTAAAAAAAATAAAAAAATTTAACTTTATTTTTTTTTTNNNNTTATTTTAANTNCTGCAAAAAATTCGAATTAATAATTTATATTTTTTTCGAGCTATAATATTAAAAATTTTGCTAAAATAAAAGTTTCCAGCTTTTTGGCTATCGCCTTTATTTTTTTAAAAATTAAATAAATAATAAAAATTCTTTGTTGCCTTAAAAGCTTAATTAAAATTAATTTTTTCTTTTTTTTAATAATATTTTAAAATTCTTTTTTGTTTTTAGCATAAAATTTTTTTTTATTATTTCCAAGTTTGTTTTCTTTAAGTTTTTTTTATGGGTTTTGCTTATTAATATTTTTATTATTTATATTTATATTAAAAATATTGTTTTAAACATTTTTTTTATTATTTAACTTAAGAATTTTTTTTTTTAATTGCTATTTGCTTTTTTAATACTTTAAATCTTTTAATATATTTAAAATTTTTGCTTTTTATATTTGGTTTTCTAACTACGGTTTTATTAATTTTTTTTTTTTTTATTATTGCATTAATATTATTAATTTTTTTTTTTAAAATAAGAAACCGGCGAAAACTTTTTATAAAACGAATTTAGATCGCTTTTATTTTTTATAATTTTTATTAAGCCAATTGCTCGATTTAACGGCCTTTAGTTTTTGAATTTTTTTAATAATTATATTAATAAATAATTAGCTAATCGAATTAATAAATTGAAAGTTTTATTATTTTTTTTAAATATTCGTTTTTAATATAGCAGGCTTGTTTTTAAAATAAATTTATTTGTTTCGTTCTATTTTAACTAAATTTTATATCGAAATAGCAATTTAGCTTTTTATTTATTTAATTTATAAAAAGCTTTAATTTAAACGCAATCGATATATTTTACGCTTAAAATTATAAAAATTTAAATATTATTAATTTTTATTATTTTTATAAATATATTTATGTTCGCAATATTAAATAATATTAAAATATTTATTTATATATAAATAATTTATTTTTTTCAAGCTAAGCTTTTTTTCAATTTGCAAATTTGATTTTTATATTTATAATAAAGTTTTTTTAGATTATTTTTATTTTTTTAATTAGCATATATTGCATTAATATTAATTATTAATTTTTGAAATAAGAAATTTAAATTTTAAATAAAAAATTAATATTTATTATATTTTTTTTTTAGCTTAAATTTATAGCACCAAATTTTTTTCCAGCTTTTCCAAGCGTGCTATTATACGATTAATATTTAATTTCTTTAATTTTTCCGTTAATTAATTAATTTTTAAAAGCTTTTTTTTTTATTTTTTTATTTTTTTTATTTTTTNTTTAATAAAAAAAAACGTAAAAATTTTAACGAAAATTTTTAATTAAGCTTGATATTTATTAAAAAAATTTATTTTGTTATATAAAAAAATTATAGGCCTTAAAATAATAGCTTTTAAACTTGTAATTATTAGCGTTAATATTATATATTATTAATATAAGAACCAAAAAATCTTTTATAGATTCCATAAGCTAAGTTTATTAATAAATTATTTTTTTTATAATATTTTTTTAAATTTGCTTATTTTCTAAGGTTGGCTTTTTAATTATTTATATAAAGCGCTTTGTTTATTTTTATTTCAATATAATTTTTTTTTATTATATTATAATTTTAAATAGCATGCTTATTTATATTTATTTTTTATAAAAAATGCATTTAATAATAATTTTTTTTTTTAAAATTTTTAAAAAAGACTTTTTTTAAAAAAAACTTAAAAATTTTTTAATTTAAAAAAGCTTAAATTTTATTTTTTTATTAAATTAAAATTTTTAAAAAAAAATTAATAAAAATTTAATTAAAAAAAATTTTTTAAAAATTTTTTATTATTTTTGATTTTTTTTTTTTTCAGGTTTTTTTTGTAACGCCCGCCATCCCACTGCCGTTTTGAATTGACGTTTTCGAAATTAATTATTTTTATATTTAATTGATTTTTTTTTATTAATTTATTTTATAATATTAAATTGGATTTTTAAATTAAAACAAAAGATTTAATATTTGTAATCGATTATAAAATGCTTAATAAATTTATAATAATAGCATTTAAATATTATATTTATTATGCTTATATTAAATATATTATNTTTTTTTTTATAAAATATAATTTAAATAGCGATAAATAGTTTAATATTAACGCTATATTATATATACTTTTTTTTTTGCTAATATTTTTAAATTTCGAATTTTGCAATTATATTTTTTTTTTTAATTAATAGCAATTATTAAATAAAAAATTTATTAATTATAGCATATTTAACAAGTTTAAAATTATTAAAAAAATATTTAAATTAAAAAAAATTTTAATTAAAAAATACAAAAATTTATAATTTGCAAACGATAAAAATAAGCGAATTAACATTTTTAAATATTAGCAAGCAATTAAAAATCTAATATATATAATAATTTTTACAAAATTTAATATCGCGTTTATTTTTAAAAAATTAAGCCAATTTATAAATAATTTAATAGAGCATTATAGCCACGTATTTAAATTTTTATTTTAATATTTAAAATTAATAATTATAATAAAATTTTGATTTATTTCAAGGGAAAAATATAAAAAAGCTATATTTTATTTAAATGCTAATTAGGCAAGCAATAAAATTAATAAAAAAAGCATATTGGGAAATATAGTTATATTTTTTAATAAATTAATATTATAATTAAGTAAAAAGCAATGCTTAATAGCCATATTAAATTAAAAATTAAAATATATAATTTTTGCAAATTATACAAAGCTAAAATAATGATTTGCCCAAATACTTAAAAATTTGAAATTTGCCAAATATATTGGCAAAAATATCGAATTAATATAAATATTAAAAAATAATTAAAAAGCTATTATTTTAATTAAAAATATATATTTTAACAAGCGATTTAAATATATAAATATTATATATTATTTTATTTGTAACCTAGTAAAGCAGGGACTTTTAAAAATTAATTATATTTCAATTATAAAAATAGTTGCAAATAGCCTAATAAAGCCGCTCGAATAAATAATATTTAAAAGATTTAAAAATCAAATAAATTTAATTAAAAAATTAAAAAATAAGTTTTAAAATTTAAAAAAAAAAAATAAAAAAGCTTTTAGCTTTTATATAGGTAAAAAAAATAAATTACGTAAGCTTAAAAATTTTTAAGTTTACATAACCTAAAATTTAAGTTTTTAAAATAAAATTTTTTGGAAAATTAAAATTTGTTTTATGGGGAAATAGTAAGAAATTAATGCAAATTAAATAATATGCTAGATATAAATTAGCCTATTATATGCTAAGAGCTTTAATTTACTTTGGTAAAAAACCTTAAGCTTCCAACTTCCAAGAACAAAAGTTTTGGAACTAATTAAATAGTTAGAATTAAGCTTATATAATAATATTGTGGCAGGGGAATTATCCCTTGCCTTATTATAAGCGAAATTAGATAAGGATGGGGTATTACAAGAGTTTTTGCCTAGACATTTATATTTAGAAAAAAAAAGCTTTTTTTTAAAAAAAAAAAAAAAGTATCAAAAAAAAATATATATATAAATAAAACTATATTAATAAAATCGAGTACTAAATTTTTACTATATTTAGCCCTAAAACCTACTGCTAATGTAAAAGAGCATTTCTCCCTCCCACAATATATTGAGTTTTGTACTAATCTTTAATTCAAAATATATAATAAATATATTTATTATTAAAATATTAAATTTTAGAAAATTTAAATAAATATTTTTATTTATATATTAAATTTTGTACTAATCCTTGTATTAATTTTAAATTAAATATTAACATTAAATATATCTCTTAT